>JAODAL010003446.1:0-173871 GCA_025379985.1 Phyllomedusa bahiana
AGGGGTTCCCCCCTTCCTTGGGTTTTCAAAGACACGTCCTTTCTTCGCTTCTATCCCGGGCTCTGGTTTGGGACATTCTCCCATTTCAGTCCCTTCCTCCAGAAATGACATCCAGCTCTTCATCTTTTTTTCAATATGCCCAGTTACGGCACTTTTTTAACACTCTCAAACATGTTGGTGACTTTAGGAGACCTCTATTGCCCTTTGAGCAGATGTGCCTCCTTGGGGCCCCTCCGCGGCACAAAATTTCTGCTCTCTATAGGGAACTATCCTCTGCACACAAATCTTCGCTCCCAGCTTACTGTAAAGCTTGGGAAGACAAGCTTCATAAGTCATTCTCACAGGCCCAATGGCTGCGATGCTTTACTCTGTCCCATAAAGCAGTGATAGCCTCCAGAGCACAGGAGACAAGCTTTAAAATTCTCTCAAGGTGGTACAGGGTTCCCTATCTTGTGCATAGGTGGTTCCCCTCTGTCCCAGATACTTGTTGGCGCCGTGGTCTGGAAGTGGGCACCATGGTGCATATCTGGTGGGAATGCAGGTCCCTCAAAAATTTTTGGGATACAATTTTTGATGTAATTCAGAAGCTAACCTGTTTCTCGATCCCCAAGATGCCTGAAGCTGCTCTTCTCTTTATGTTTGATTCTTCGATTTCAGCCTATAAGAAGTCGCTTCTACGCCACTTATTGCAAGCCGCCAAAACCGTTATCCCAAGGTATTGGCGGTCTTCTGAACCGCCTACCATTGAGGAATGGTTTTCTGAGGTCTCTAAAACATATCTCATGGAAGAGCTTTTGGCTTCTTCTGAGGCCCAGGTACACCAACTACGTCGGACATGGGCCCCTTGGCTTTCTTTCCAAAATTCCTCCACACTTCCGGAGGCTCTATGACAGGATGGAATGTAACTGTAGCTTGCTGTTTCTTCCCGTCGTGGTTTGCTCCTGTTGGTGTCCTTTCCATTCCCCCTTCCTCTCCCCTTCCCCCCCCCCCCTTTTTTTTTTTCTCATCCACCTTTCTTCTTTCCTTTCACTTGCTTTGAAGTTTAATTCCATCTTTTATGTTGTACTCTCTTAGAGTGCGAGTATGTTTGTATTATATGTATTTCTGAGTTAGTTATATCAGATTTGAGTTGTACATGTACTATTTTCATCTGTATGAAGATTTTTGAAGTCCTGATGCTATTATTTTGTTTTACTGTATTCATCACGCTATATTAGGACTAGTTGGCCCATTTTTCTTCTTATGATTGTACTTTCTTGGTTTTAGGAGACCTTTCATGTCTCCCTTTGTTGAATGTTGGATTTTATCTGCTTACTTTCTAATAAAGCTCTTTAGAATCAAATATGACAACTGTTCCCTGCACTCTCCACAACTTAAAAAAAATGGTTTTTGCTGGAATTACATTTATTAAATATACCTGTTCCGACTTACATACAATTTCAACTTAAGAACAAACCTACGGTCCCTATCCCGTTTGTAACCCAGGGACTGACTGTATATCTTTAAATAGGGCACCAGGTGCTTAGTTTTTATTATTTATAGAACCATCTTTAAGGAATTAATCTCCAAAGTCTGGGAGTTATGTGGAGCTGTTTATATACCCATCAATAACTACTCATCTTCCTCCGCTCCTCCAACACAGCGTTGGGTCTCCCTGACCTTCTGTTTATCTTCTGTTATCTTCCAAACGGGACGTCACTGCTCTAGCCAGTAACTTTAGCAATCACTTGTCTCAGTTTATATCACCATTCCATTTGGTGCTGTGTACTGATCAAACAGTGGCATATGACCACTGCAGCCAATCAGCAGCTGTAGCAGGGACATCCCATTTGTAAGAGAACGGAAGATAAACAGAAGGTCAGGGAGACCCAGCGCTGGAATGGGAAGTGGAGGAAGGCAAGGGTAGGTGTCACATGGGTCCTGATCAAACTTTTTTTTAAAAAGGGGGGCCAGTGAAATGGTGCAAAATAGGGTTAATGAACAGGAACTTAACATTACTGATGTTTTTCCTGACTGTTGGCTGTGACTCTTATTAACATGCACATTAAATTGCAGCAGAGGGTGGAAAAGAGGCTTTGTTTGTGAGACGCTTAACTCAGAGTTTCTTTGACTGCTTAAGCACCAGGCCTGAAAATTCCTTAAAGGGGTTTTGCCAGGACGTGCCTTATCTGCTAAGAAGCAAATGTAAACAAGCCAGGATGAGCTGAGAGAGAGCTAGAGACACAGCCAGAGCACAGAACCATGCATAAGGGATCGTGTGAAATGTTCACTCAAATAATCAAACTACAACTAGTGGATTCTGTATACAAAAGACAACACCTTTTCTCCACAGCAGCTTGAAAGCTCCTTCAGCCTCTTGAAAGCTCCTTCATGTTCCCTGTCATCAGATAAAGCAAGGATCTAATCAGATAATCACACTGCAACTAGTGGATTCTGTATACAAAAGACAATATATTTCTACCCGGTGCCTTGAAAGCTTCTTCAGCTCCCTTTCATCAGATTAAGAATTTGTGCTTTTGCCCCAAGCCTGCCAAGCTTTTAGTAACTAAGGGCAGGTAAGGCAGCCTGTAGCTCTCTCAGGCTGCAATTTTTGTAATCACATATATTTAGAAAAGTGATTAAATACCCATTTTGGAGGATCCCACGTCTACATTAAAACCCCTTTAATGACCAGCTAAATTATTTAGTTTTTGCCTCCTTGCGTTTCAACAGTCATATCTTTTTTATTTTTTAATGACTTGTTTTATGCGGGAGAAGTTGTATTTTGGGGGGCATGGTTTGAGTTTACATATAAATTACTGCAGAATTTAAAAAAAATTATTTGCAGCGTGAATATAAATTTTTTTTTCTGCATTTTTATTTTAAATTATTCTCATTTCACCCTAAATAACACATTAGACTGATTCTACAGGTTATTATAGTCAAATGGATACCTAATATGTGTAGGGTTGGTTTTTTTTGTGCAATGTATGCACAATAATTTTTTTTAATAAAATATTTGTTTGTATTATTTATTTTATTTCTTTACACCTTTTTGTGTTTTTATCTATTTTTTGTTAATCCCACTAAAGGATAAATATTTTACACTTTTTGTTTGCATTTAGCAATGTATTAGCATTCTTCTTTATGCTACTACATTAGACTCCGTGTCAGGCTGCTGCCAGGGCAACACACAGTACACCGGGGATTCCAGTGACCCTATGGAGCAGGGAAAAACCCTTTGATTATGCCATGATCACGGACAGTGGCAATCAAAGGATTAAACACGGGAAATCAGAGGCTTCCTCCATTCCCTGACGTTAACAGAGACAGCTCTAGGAATGGAGCTGTTAACTACAGCTCCGTTACTAGAGCAGTTGCGGCACTGGGAGCCATAAAATCCCTTTTTCTGCAGTGACATCTTTTGGCATCGCTGCAGAAAAACGACACCGCCTGATGTTTAAAGTCAGGGGGTGGTTATTAAGGGGTTAAGGCTTGGTTCCAATGGCGGTGCTGGATATTTTACTTGACCAACCCTCATTGATAGTAATGGTGCGTCATTTTAATGGAAAAAATAGCGCTGCATGCTGTGCATGAGGCTCCAAATGGAACCTCCTATACAGATGTGAATCGAACATAAAATTACACTTTATAAAAGAAAAAAAATTGTCTATTTTACAATCTATAAGGCTTTTTGGGACACATGCAGTACTACATTTAAATATGGTTACATAGACCCCAACACAATGCAGTATTCTAGAATATTTCCTCTTTACAAGCACTTGAGTTGCTGACATCAGGAAAAACATAAATCAGCCCAGCATCTTTAATGAATTGCTGTCAGGGCAAAACAGAAGGTAGGATACTTGTATGTGGTGAAATACATTGATGAATTCCTAAAGATAATTCACTCATCTATGCTTCTAGTTCTTATATATGAGCTTGAGTTTAGCATGTCCTCCACTAATGTTTCTACAGCATACAGTACATGATATATGTGTCATAACAAGTCCAAAGTCATAAAAAAAATCTTCTTCATTCCTTAGGTTATCACAATGCCAAGATGCTTATTAAAAAAAAAAAATGTTCTCTAAAAAAAGGCCATTCTTAAGAATGTAAAGAGTGGTGGGGGTGATTTATGGGTGGACAAGGAAAACAAGGGGAACATTTTGCTTGTGATTAATCTTCCAACAATTTCAAAGCCAAAATAACTAAAATGAACCCTCAAAAGGTTAAACAACCAAGACGCTTAAGACTGCTTCTTTGGGAAACTTTTGCAGTAATTAAACATGTGCTGAAGCAGCAAAGTTTAGCGGGATCCGTCCTGTACTCTTGTTGGCTCCCTTACTCCGAACCTATTTTTATTCTGATGCATTATGGATGAAACACATTGGGAATATGTTCAGGCTTAGAAATGGCATTACCACATTCTGCTGTAATGAACCATTAAACGGCTCAGCTGGAGCGCACAACAAAAGCAGCAATTATTTTTCTCAATGTTCATGAAAGGAAAGATGCCTGGCGCTGTAAATCAATACTGCAAGACATTCAGCGCCAGCTCCGACAAGCAATAAGATATATAAATTAAATGCAACTATTTCAATTATTGCTCATATTAGAAAAGGAAATCATTATCTGGCTATCTTCTGTATTCAATGATTGCACATCAATCTGTCCCAAAGGAGGAGAACGGATATAAAAGGAGTAAATTAATGTTATTGTCTTCTACATGAGCCAGGCCTAGAAGTATGCATTTAACTGTGCTAACGGTAGAATCTGCCTGCTGCGATGTATGTAGCCTTCCCAGGTAATTTGTACTTTGAAACTTAATATATCCTTCAGACTTTTATTCTTCTAAGAACCATCAAACATAAATGGAAACATAATTTTGCTTAAAGAGGCCATCTTAGCTTCTTATTAGAACTCTATGTCATTACATTTTATTCCTCCGGTAAATGTATAAATAGATTGACAACTGGGCACCAGGGCCAAAACGCCGGGTAGGCAAAGGTAGGCGACCAACTAGGGCACCACTTCATCCCAGGCAGGAAGGGGGCGTAAGGAGGCATTGATAGGGCTACATTTTCCTATTGGTGGGCGCTATGTGCCTTATTTGCCTAGGGCACTAGAATAGCTTGTCCCAGTCCTGTTTGGCACTACCATTTTCCATGTGTTAGGGTGTGTCCCTACTAATTCTGACACTGTCCGATCAGCACTTACATTATGTGGTGACAACACACTATTTACCAGGGGAATAGTAAGGCTTTGTGTACACAATACTGGATTATGGTTGGATTTTTAAGCAAATTCAGTATTTAGAATCCACAAAAATACGACTGTAAATCATCCCCATAGAACTCAGTAGAAAATCAGAGTTGTTTTTTAAGGTTGGATTTCAAATCCGATCCAAAAACTTAGAACATGTTCTATAATACGATGGAAAATGCCAGATTATAGCACTGTTTAGTCCGGGCTGGACAAAAACCAAATGCAAAATCTGCGCAAATAACGCTGTAAAAAACTAAAAACCGATTGTAAAATACTTGTCGGATTCGATGATGATATTTTACTTTCGCCATGTAGACGTAGCCTATCACTCAGTACATGTATTCATTATTTTTCAAAAGTAATAACAGAGGAATAGCAGAAGTCAGAAGAGAAGATGCTCTAGGATTTTCGGTTCATGAGGCATGAGGTGTTTTTACTAACACACATACCGTATGCTTTGCTAATAGTAGAGAACAGACATCTAATTTAGAGGCCATGCGTTACAACTGTTTCCATCATGGCAAAAACTGAGCACAGTACAGTACACTAAAGGATTTTTCTGGGACCACAACATGGATGACCTATTGTTAGTCAAAAAGTGCTTTTTTTATTTTGTGGCGTTAACAGACACACCAAAGTTCTAGGTGGAATTTTGTTTTATTTCTTCTTTATTTCATTTTTATTTTTTTAGTTATTTTTTTGATTTGCAAAATGGCAAAAGGTTGGTGTTTTGAACTTATAATCCTTTTTTATTTTTTTATATTTCATAGACTTATATTACTTTTTTTCTTACACTTTTACTTTCATTATGGTACTCGCCCACCAGCTGCTGTAACAACCGGTTGGCATCTTGCAATCCCACAATTGCACAGTGGGTGGACCGGGCAAAAGAATAGAACACAGCACCGATTTTCAACCACAAAAATATAATGGTTGTGTTCGCAATAAAATTTAAGGAATTAAAAGGCCAGGATCGACGTTATCGCCAATCCCGGATGCCAAATGTAGGTACCAACTGTAAGTAACTGTCACCTGCCATGTATAGAGCGAGTTTAGCAAGTGAGCTTGCTCCATACATCCACATTCAGACCGTAAGGGTATGTTCACATGACGTAATTGCAGAGTGTATTTAGGCATGTAAACTACGTTGCAATATGCCCAAAATGTGTCCCACAATTGCCTCCGTCTTCCCTGACGCGTATTGAATGCCGGGTGAAAGAAGTGACATGTCACTTCTTCCGAGCGTTTACCCGCCGGGGATAATAGCAGGCAATGGGGTCACCCCCCTCAAAGCTTTAGACATAAGTGCTAGCCAGTGTGTACTTCTAAAGCACCCGGCTTATTGCGGCACACACAGTACGCACCACAATAAGCCGTGTGAACATACCCTAAAACACGCTGAAATATTAGCACTGTTTTTAAGGGGTGTGTCTTATTGTCCAAAAAGATGGTATATAGAACTTAAAGGGGTTATCTCACTACATTGATTCCTCTTACCTCAGTCCGGTTTCATGGTTTCATTTTGAATTCAGGGGCATGTTTACTGGCTTCCACTAGGCTATAGTAACCAGTGCTGGCAGCCTATCAGGAGAGATCAAACAGGTCTGTAGCTATAGCGACCTGAGGAGCTGATGCAGCCCATACAAAAGGAGATATCTAGGAATAGGTAGGACACTGTTAATGGATACATATTGCAAAGTGACTTGTTTTTTGCAAGATCTTTAACATAAAATGCAATCCTTGTAGTGAGACAACCCCTTTAAGCCTACAATACACCACACAGCCACCAATAAGTATGGCATGCAGATGTACAGAACCATGTAAACAATGAATAGACTGAAGCACTCACTCTATTAAACAGCTGGTTGCGCAAGAGGCAAGTTATGTTTCAGTCTTATATGAATGGCTTTTCCTAAGAAAATTCTCTTTTAATACCCAATCTGGTTACACAGGACCATTTTACCTCACTCAGTCACTATCCATGGGCTAGATGCTTAAAGTATATTTGTGGACAAAATACTCACTTAAAAAGCATTCATATCTCCTGTCATAGTATATTGCTAGGCTATATCATAACTTTGGATACATTAGCGTCCAATCTCTGGCTCCCTGACCAGTCTGAGAAATAAGTGATGTGGATCCTTCCTGGACAGCAGTACTCCCGGCCACCTTCCTTAATTTTCAGGATCAGTGTGGGACCCAAACGTTGGACACATAGCAGTTATGCACAGATTACATATCCTAGCCACATGCAAGCATATAACAGTCTAGGGAATAACCCCTTAAAATAATGGACTCATTGCAGTTTGTCTAATACTTCAATATTGAAGAAAAAAGCGTTATCTTCTATTTATTAAGCAACAGGGTATAGCAGAGTGGAAATAGAACATCCGTTCCATGCCGTCTGCACTTTGTCAAGGCTTTTCTATTTCTACTATAGTTGTATGCTAAGGATAACACTTCAAATGGTGAATGCTGTGGCCTTTTTTCTTTACTACTGGATTTCGGCGCATGGGATTCCTATAATCTTCTTTGCCACAAAGCACCACCTAAGCATACATATAGCAATGATGGGACTATTATGCATAAGATATAATCTCTGAGTTGTCATCCTGTTTATACCCATGTAGTGCTTTGCCATCGGATATCTAATTTTATTGGGATTATTATTAAAGTGCAGTTCGGCTAGTGTTGGGCCCATTGTGTTTCAAAAACACCAAAAAGAAAATTATTTCATTCTGTGTCCCTTAAAGTGCTGAAATCATGGGAATTGCACATAAAGATGTTCCTAATTGGAAATGATAGTGATAACTTATATTTGTTATGATATTTTAGTCCTTTATTGTATTTGTAATATTAATAGTAATTCCTTTATATACATAATGAGAGATATGATATAGCGATGGATAGGGAATCATAATGATCACCATATGAGAACAATACCTTTTTTTGAAGGACGTTAATTTTTCTCTCTTTGACTTCCAGCATATCCTTCATATCTCTGATTTCTCCGGCCAAAGTGCCCTTCTCTTCCGTGAGGTCCTGAAGCTGCTTGGTCTTTTTGTTTAGAAATGATTCCTTCTCTTCCAGTCTCAGCCGTAATGCATCCACCTGGCACATAAAGTGTAAATGTTACAGGGTTTCTTATGTTTCAGCAAGTTATTCCATACAATACAGTAAATTACTGGTAAACCGTCATCATAGAAGAACATCTAGTTCCACCAGTTGTCTCATAAATTGGACCACATATAGACACGTTAAAGTGATCACTGAAAGACCTCACACCAAGGTAATGGTGTTCAGTCATTAAAATACCAAACACAACAAATAAAATCTAATTGTCGATAACTTATTTCAGATTGCGCTGAAATGGAGAAACCATTATTAGTTTTGGGCTTCAATCCTTGTGTTCTCATTTTTTCCTAACCTCCCGATATTTTGGACTCACCAGATCTGTATTTGAGCTACACAGTGATGGATATAGTAATGTCTTTCTACTTTACATTACACATGAGAATTTGGAGCATTTTTCAATACATTGGGGCATATTTATTATTAAAAATTTGGCAAAAAACTGTAGCTCACTTTGTGCCTATAATGTCTAACACTAGATTTATGATGTGTTTTAGACATATCTGCACATCGTTAACAAGGAGATGTGACTTAAAGGGAACCTGTCACATAGTTTATGCCCCACTTGCTGAAGGCAGCACAGGCTAGTGACAGACCTGCTGTTTCCAGCACTGTGTCCCTTATTCTGTAAAATGCTGGCGTTTTAGAGTATTTAATGCTCAAATCTTATTGATGAGCAGGTGTTAGCCCCGCCCACCAAAGGCTAGCCCCCACCCACCTGACAGTTATTCACATGTTTCTGCCTATTCAAAGTAATAGGTTTATCAGTTGAGGTGGGCGGGGCTAGGCTCAGGTGGGCGGGGTTTGAAAAAAACTGACTCTTTGACTCTTTTCTGGCCGAAAACTGCAGATTTGAGCATTAAATGCTCGAAAACTACAGCATCTTACAGCATAAAGGACACTGCCCTGGAAACAGCAGGTCTGTCCCTATCGTGTGCTGTCCTCAGCAAGGGGGGCACAACCTATGTGACAGGTTCTCTTTAATGTCAAAGTAGAGAGTGTCTTTATGGATGGAGCGTAGATTAAAAAGAAACATGGTGCTCCATAATTTTACTCAAATTTTGATGCAAAATATTGTCATAAAGTAAGCAAATCAATATGGTATAAAGTTAGAAAATAGTGTCTAGAGATGTACCAAATTTATCACAGGGCAATAACCACTGTAACAAATTTGGCTCATCTTTCGACTGCCAATCAAAGTTTATACTAAGTATTAGAATTTTTCTAGCGCTCACCATTCAAAGTGTGTAATATGTACCATGCAGAATTTTTGTTTCCATTTGACTAGTTTATAAAGTCTAAAAACTAAGTTCAACAAAATCATTATGTCAGTGTCAAAATATCAACTTTTTCTACAATGTACAAGCAACAAAGGTATTAAATATGGTTAAAACAAGTCTTTTCCTGAGATGGTTTACTAATAATAATCTTACATTATAGCGCCAACATATTCCACAGCATTTTACAATGTAAACATTAGGCAAGCTAGTGCAATAGAACCCAATAAATCCCTCCACCTCACCACCTAAAGTGCCAGTCAAAGGTTCATAAAGTAGTTTTCTATAAACACCCTACATCTTCAAAATGACCTTTCAGCCAATCAACAGAGGGTAGAGAGGGATTTCGGACACACTACCATATCATCTTGATTGTTAAGAAACCAAATGCCTTCTTTCTAGGGAGCCACAAGGAGTGGCACTAACTGGCACTTTGGGGTGATAGGTTACTGTAAATTGCACCTCACAATTTTTAATAGAGCTTAAAATAGATCACATGTGACAAATTCAAGGCCCACAAGCCGAATCCAGCCCCCTGCAACATTTTTTTGCGATCTACAAAGATTTAAACACAGTGAACAGTGATGGACAAGGTCTGGATGCAGAAGAACCAGCTCTTCAATTGCCCAGAAGATGCTGCCAGCACTTGGCAAAGACTGTGGTGCCAGCACAGGGAGCAGGCTAGATCTTAAATTTAGGGCTCTGCCACGCACCTCCACGGCACTCTGTTCAGAAGCTCCCAGGTAGTACCACAGCTCTGACAGCCCTACTCAGGCATCCTAGCCACCCTCCAAAATAGGAAGCTCAGTGCTAAAGAAATGGAAGGAGCTGGCTATTATACAAACTTTTTTTTGGCCTTTTACTGACCACGTAGCGCACCCCAGCCCTTAATGAGCAACCGTAATGCTGATGTGGTCCTTTGTGAAAATGAGTTTGACACCCCTGAAATAGATGGCATTCTCCCCTTGATAAACAGAGTAATTTTTTTAATGATATGCTGCAATCTGAGTATCCTAACATAGTGAAAACATATCTAAGAGGAGAGAAAACAATGTGACTCCACACAATAGGCGGTCATTCTTCACATTATTAAAGCAATGTTAATTACACATTTACAAGTCTGTTTCTTATGATTTCACAGCAACAGAAAGTAAAAGGCAGAGGATAAAGTTTCATTAACAAAAAAGTAGACTACACCCTTGACAAGTGGTGATATATTAGACTTGCTGGCTTTTATTGAAGTGTTTTGTTTGGATTAAAAATGAAAAGGCAGGTGTTTTATACTGGTTGTGCCGAGAATGGAGAAGGCTGATGCCGTGTACTGGCCGGCGAGCTGACGTCTGCTCCGATTACTTCACAGCATTTGAATACAGAGAAGAATTGAAATACTTGTTGTTTTAGCGGCCCTTATAAACTTGCCATGGAAGCTAATTCTGTGGCATGGAGGAAACCATGAATGCCATATTGACCTTCCAGGGCACATTTTTCCCCTTCTCTCATGCTTGCATGCAAAACGCTGGAGCAAAATTTATAACGGCATTCATAAAACATAGCTGTAGACTCATTTAGGAAATCTATGTAGGCTTTTGGATTTGAGGCCGTATAAACATTTTATATTAAAATGGCTCATTAATTTTCTGTAACGGAGAAAGGGGGGAAAAGACTTTTTAAAGTATAGCATATGGCACTAGAAAATAGGAAAGCACAGAGACCTGGTTTACACCGCTTCTTCAGGTACATTCATAAAATATGTGCTTTCTTTGTACACAAGAACACTCTCTCCGACTTTTCACTCAACACCACATAATTTTAGAAGCCTGCGCCTCTTTCTCGAGATCTGGCAACTCAGCTGGTCATAAAAGTTGGCAATCAAATGCAGAAAACAGTAAAATTAGATCTAAGTACCCCTTTAGTTTAAAACAAGGTTCTGTGGATTGTTTCTTAGCATTCCTCAGCTTGTTTTCCCCCTCCAAATATTTACCACGTCGGGCATGCAAGGGGTTAATTCGCTTACTGTACAGTATCCGTTTCCTTCGCTCTCGGGAAAGTGGTATTCCAGAGTGACAGCTGGTGAAAAGTGACAGAAATGGCCAAATTTACTGTAAATCTTGATTAATCTCAATAATCCCCAAGCCATAACCAACTGCTTATGCTCAGCTCCAAAAGTGACTTGTGTTACTGAGTTTCCTAACTTGATACAGTATGTAATACTTCACACATGACTTATAGGAATAGAAGGAAATGTGTTTTTAATGCAGCTTACAGCTATTCACAAATAGCAGGATCCTGTGTACAGAACATTTTCTGTTGGAGAGACAAAGCAGCCGGTTTGACAAAGTAAAATTTTGCAGAAGGAAAAGATCTCATTAATATTTTACATATGACAACTGTTTAATTATTTTTGGTATGATCAGACCACATTTAAAGATGTCAAAGTTGCAAATGCATATGATTTTGCTGCACAACTTTTTTTAGTTCTATAAAATGAAAATGGTCATCTGTTTTATAATCAGTTATTGTCACATAACATCCCAGTGTGTAGTGCGTTATTCACAGAGAGTGGACCCACATGATCTCCATCAATTAATCAGAACAGAGCCCAGCTACAAAGAACACCTCTCTCTCTCTGGAGGACCCAACACATCCATGTAATACACAGAAAGTCCATATAATAGTGTAATGCTTCATTTCTCCTGAGGGGGTGCTACCAGGGAATTTAACATTTGCTGTCTGGCTCTGCAGGTCCCAGCAGTGACAAACCCAGTCTCTTGTTTATCATGTTTACCATCCAGGTCAACCCTGATAAGTTGTGTTGCAACAAAGCGTCCGTTTGCTTCTGTGGTGCAAGCAACTTCTCACATTTGTAATGACCATGACTGGTATTAGTCTGCAGAACTTAGCTTTACCTACAAAAGTCACATTTTCTGAGGGTCTTAACTATGGCTCCAAGTACTCAGATAACCTCAATATTCCAATCAAGCCAACTTGAACTCAACCAAGCATTTATAGGAAACAGTTATATGATGCCTGTATTAAACATAATAATGAAAGAGCCCCTTACTAATGGATGACAGAATGTAAATGATGCCAATTCAGAAGATGGCACAATAACAGATAAGGACAGCAATATTAATAGACACAAATGCTAAGCTTCCTTGAATCCTTCCCTACAGCCATCTCTAAATCTGACCCTAAAAGCAGATACTACTGACACTTTCTGTCCCTGAAAATATCCTTAGACAGAAGCCCTAGAAATATGCAAAATAATCATGGCCATCATATGTATATCTTTTTTATTCCTAAAAGCTAATAGCCTTGTACTATATTTAGTGCCTGAGAGGACGTTCACACTGAGTTGTTGTTTTTTTACGCTTATTTTGGGACATATTTTGCACTGAAATACATCCAAAATTAACGTCAAACAATGCACAAGTACAGCTCTCATTGAGAGCAGTGTAAAGCATTGAGTTTACTCAAATATTCAAATGTATAGGAGACAGAAATCTGTCTCGGGCCAGTCTGCGTTGTTTCCTTGTTGAAATTCCGCCTTTTGCAAACATATAGTGCCAGCAAAAGGGTATTAATGTTTGGAACTTTTGACTTTCAGCCTCCACATCCACTAAAGCTTTGAACATGAGACATTTTATAGACAATCATTTTGGCTATCTCATACATGAATTTGACTTGCAACTATTTAGCATCTGCTTTGTTATGTAGATTCTTGTCGTGTAACTGCATTGTTACTGTTTTGCTCCCGATGGTGAGACAATCTTTTTCTTTTTGTATACTACAAATTGCAACCTGTTCTCACATTCCCTAATAGCTCAGTGCGTTATTAGGTTGCTTCCCAAGTAAAAAGTCACTGGTTCGCATCAAGGAGCAGCCATGAAGAAGGTTTCCCAAGAAAAGAGAAACTATCATCCAGTTCATGTGAGGCCATGACAGCTGGAAGAATATAAAATAAAGTCCATCCATCCATTCAAAAGCCAAGAGGTGGTCGTCCAGGCAAAATATCAGAGTCAACAGGTCGGCTCATAACAAGGTCTATCAGTTCTGGCTCGACAAACACAGCAGTGGAGATGGCTCGTATGCTTCGTAATAGTGACTAAATCAAGAGGAATACCTACGAACAGGTTCAATTCAAAGTAGGTACTAATTCCAAACCACACATATAAAGCGAAAACCAACTGTTTGGAAAGTGCACTTAATTAAAAATTTACTTTTATTAAGTAATGTTAAAATAAATATTCAAAAGCAAAAGTCACAGTTTGGTATAGAAAATAATCACAACATATCTGGATGTATGGTGATAGGAGAGATGCATGTAATGAGGGCAAAAGGTGGGAGGGAAAGGAATGATTCCACACTAGGTGAAGCAAACCACTAAGTAGATCCCTACTATAGAACCTGCCTACAAAAAACGTAGGATTAGACGTCCTGATAAGGACGATCCCGCCAGGAACCTAACCCTATCACTAAATCCTTATAACAACCCTATCACCAAGTGTCCACAGACAAAACATAATCTACATGTATCAAAGAAAAGAAAACACATCACCTTAAAATATATATGATATAACAACATGTACCGCAAGATTGCAACAAGAATATTGCAGCAATCAAAATGGTGCACAGGTCATAAGCACGGTCGATGTAATACACTTACGGTACCATGAATATCCCAACATGTTTTGGCACCCACACAGCCACATCAGGGGACAGGTAGGTGGGCTATGGGTGTTGTGAAGAACGATTAGGATGGAGCATATGGCTCCAAAGCCTGGTTACAGCTATGGTGTGCCGCAAGTTCTATAGTAGGGATCTACTTAGTGGTTTGCTTCACCTAGTGTGGAATCATTCCTTTCCCTCCCACCTTTTGTCCTTATTATATGCATTTCTCCTATCACCATATGTCCAGATATGTTGTGACTATTTTTCTATACCTAACTGTGACTTTTTCTTTTGAATACTTATTTTAATAATACTTAATAAAACTTAATTTTTAATTAAGTGCACTTTCCAAACAGTTGGTTTTCGCTTCGTAATAGTGACATCACAGATGTCCATATGACATGCATTACACAAGTCTGGAATGGTGGCCCGAGAAAGGTGAAGAAGCCTCGACTTCAATATCATCATAAAAAGCGTTGGCTCAAGTTCACAAGAAAGTATGAAATGTGAACAGTAGAAGTTTGGAAATGGGTATTTATAAGCAATAAGATGAAAGTCAATAGACCGGGCTCTGATGGGTACAAATGGGTCTGGAAGAATCAAGGGAAAAAGGATCTAATAGATCGAGAAATTGAAGGAACTGCCAGGTTCAGTGGAGGAAGCCTGATGATATGAGGTTGTTTCCCAATAAAAGGTGTTGGATAACCAACCAGGATCGATGGTGGTCTCAATGCTGAGCTATATGTGAGTGTCCTACAACATGAGTTACTTCGTACACTCGAGTACCATGGGTATGAAAAGTACGACATAGTGTTCCAGAAGGACAAAAACCCGAAGCATATGTCAAGATTGGTGAAGAAATGGTTCAATTATAATAAAGTAGGTTGGTGGTTTAGCCCCCACAGTCCCCAGACCTCAACCCAATCGGACCTGTGTGGGTAGATTTGAAGAAAAAGTTGTACTTGCACCCAAGTGAATCAACCAGCATGTACCAACACTGGGAACGTAGAAGTGACTTCGGATCAGATTTCAGTTGAGACATGCTTGGATCTGATCAAGAGCATGCCCAGAAGGTTTCAGAAAGTGTTGAAAGTCAAAGATGGATTTACAAAATACTAAAGAAGCATTTGCTAAATATTTGCAAGTCAAATTGATGTATGAGATAGTCAAGATGATTGTCTATAAAATGATGGTAGTCTCACGTTCAAAGCTTTAGTAGATGGTGAGATATGGAGCCTGAAAGTCAAAAGCTCAGAATATTACTACCCCTTTGCTTGACACTGTATATCGTGTGAACCAACCTTTAGTGTATCTGAAAAACCAGAGAACTAACTAAATGTTACCAACAGGGCCATTTTTAATTATATTCTCCAGACCTATAAACAGAGAATTTCAGGGCTCTGTGGCTCAGCGAATCGTGGGACTTCATTCATTAACCACTTTTGAAATGAAGTTCATCCTACAATGTCTTTATTCCAAATGTAAACTGTAGAAATAGATCTCCCCTGCCCAAACTGTTAAGAGAGTTGTTCTCCAGCATTAGCATGCACTATTGGCTCAACCAAATTTGCTATGTTTTTTTCTAGCCTTTGCTTGACTTCTTTGGCAGTAGCTGATCTCCTACAAGAGATCCAACATGCCTGATCCTTTCTTCTTCCAATATCTGACATGAAGATAGAGTTGGGAAAAGCTAACAATTATGTAATGTGCATGTTCACCTGGTTGAAAGATCTGAAATTTGACTGCAATTACACATTTATGATACAGAACATAAATTGACTGTTGTGCAGTGCTAATTTTAGAGGTTAAGGATGATGAAAAGATCAATTTTTTTTCGTACGAGTGAGAAGAATGTAGCATCCAAGTCCTGTTCTGTTTTTATATTATGTACAACTGCCTATAATCAACATAAAAGTTACAGTAGTAAAATGGATTGGGCCATAGCATGTTCCTTGATATTTGTACTTTTTAGAAAGAAAAACATTTACTAAACAACAGTGAGCTGAAACCTACAAGCTAGACATTCTTTGACAATTTCTAAATCTGTACGAGAACGCTCTGTCCACTTTATGACCGTAAAAGCAATTTTAAAAAGCAGTCTTTTATATAATAACTTTGGCTACTTTAACCGCTAAAATTAAGAGGCTTAGATTCACTATTCTGAAATTCACGATTTACTGTAGTTTAAATCCTGCAAATTTCTAAAAACACATGGGAAATGTAACTCATGTGCTAATACTTAAAAGTTTTTCTTAATAAAACTTCCAACACTGAGATTACCTCACTAAACTTACCTCAGGAACTTTTATGGTCACCATAAAATTATAGCTGTCATAATATTTTTGACTTACTGCTCAAGGAAGTCAAACATTCCAGTGTAAATTCTCCTTAGCAACGGGATAGTGATAAATTCTAAAAACGTGAAATAAAAAATGAGGTGCCAGAACTGTGAGCTTTTGTATCTCACTATTTTAAGTGTACTAAAAAGTAAATCCAGTCATTGCAGCCTTACTCCTTTCTTCCAGAGACTGAGTTTCTAAGTTGCGTTGATAACCTGCCACTTGGAAATAAATTCTATTTCTATTTTCGACGTTAATATCATCATAAGAAGCGTTGGCTTGAGTTCACAAAAAAGTATGAAAAGTGGACAGTAGAAGTTTGGAAATGGCTAATTAGAAGCAATAAGATGAGAGTCAATAGACTGACTCTGATGGGTTCAAATGAGTCTGGAAGAATCAAGGGAAAAGGGGCTAGCAAATTGAGAAGTAGAAGGAACTATCAGGTTCAGTGGAGGAAGCCTGATGATGTGGGGTTGTTTCACAACAAAAGGTGTTGGATAACTGACCAGGATCGATGGTGGTCTCAATGCTGAGCCATAGGTGAATATCCTACAAGATGAGTTACTTCGTACACTCGAGTATAATGGGTATGAAAAGGACGACAAAATGTTCCAGCAGGACAACGACCCGCAGCATATGTCAAGAATGGTGAAGAAATGGTTCAATTATAATAAAGCAGAGTTGCTAGATTGGCCTCCACAGTCCCCAGACCTCAACCCAATCGGACATGTGTGGGTAGATGTGAAGAAATCCTGCAAATTTCTAAAAATACATGGGAAATGTAACTCATGTGCTAATACTTAAAAGTTTTTGTTAATAAAACTTCCAACACTAACCTTACCTCATTGAACTTACCTCAGGGACTTTTATGGTCACCATAAAATTATAGCTGTCATAATATTCTTGACTTACTGCTCAAGGAAGTCAAACATTCCAGTGTAAATTCTCCTTAGCAACGGGATAGTGATAAATTCAAAAAACATGAAATAAAAACTGAGCTGCCAGGACTGTGAGCTTTTGTATCTCACTATTTTAAGTGTAATAAAAAAGTAAATCCAGTCATTGTAGCCTTACTCCTTTCTTCCAGAGACTGAGTTTCTAAGTTGCGTTGATAACCTGCCACTTGGAAAGAAATTCTGTTACTTTCAGTAAGACAAAGTTATAACCAAATTGCGAGTTTCCAGCAGTAGCCCACAACAACTACAAAACACAGCATGTCCAGGTCTGACACCTTTGAAATCAGAAGCAGGGAAGAAAAATATCTCAGGAGCACTGTGGTAGGGAGCAAAATGGATCATCAGCTCACACTTTAATAAGTCCTCAATGTTAGAGGGGGTGTGTGCTTTGGATAACCATTTTTTTCATAAATGGATCCACCAAAAATAAGCTAATTCCTGTTTGTCCAACTACTCGGCCCACCGATGTATAGCTTTTATATGTCATGTTAATTAGCCTCCCTTTAACATATACATCAATGTACTATATCTGTTTAAAGTACACCTCGTCAGGGGCCATACAGTGACAATCAATCGCCCTTAGAAATCCATCATAAAAAAGAGGTACTGCATAGTGTACCTGTTTTTACAATACATGGCACTATTGACATATATATTTAACAGAGGCCTCTGAAGGAAGTCATACAATGATATTGATCACACACTGGGTCTCATAGTATAAAAAAGGTATACTCTTTTGCGGGGTATTGTTAAATTGAAAGCACAGTCTAATAAGATTTTAATCCTCTATCTAACGATATACTAACATAACTAGCTACAAACAAAGAATTACATAGAAAAATATTAAATCTTTAAATTTTATTATCGTTCTATGCAATTCTTTCTCTGTGGCTAGTTTTGTGGTCATTTAGAGTTGCAGGTACAAACTATCTTATTGGGCTGCCAAGTCCAAGTGAATTTTTGGGCTTGTTGTTTGTGATATACATACACTGAACCTAGAGAGGTCAAAAGGTGTCAGGTACCAGAGCTCCATGGATATATTTAACATATCCTACTCACATAAAGTTAGAGATATTTGGCTTTTGGTTGAAACTTCAGAATGACCTTAAAGGGGTTTTGCCACAATGTAATGTTGACGTGGGATCCTCCAAAATGGGTATTTAATCACTTTTCTAAATATATGTGATTACAAAAATTGCAGTCTGAGAGAGCTACAGGCTGCCTTACCTGCCCTTAGTTACTTAAAAGATTCTATTAGATACGACCTGACAAGAGCTGCTGGCCGGGCTTGGGCAGAGAACACTTCTTATCTGATGAGAGGGAGCTGAATAAGCTTTCAAGGCACCGGGTGAAATATGTTGTCTTTTGTATACAGAATCCACTAGTTGTAGTGTGATTATCTGAGTAGATCCCTTCTTTATCTGATGACAGAGAACATTAAGAAGCTTTCAAGCTGCTGTGGAGAAAAGGTGTTGTCTTTTGTATACAGAATCCACTAGTTGTAGATTATTTGAGTGAACATTTCACACGATCCCTTATGCATGGCTCTGTGCTCTTGCTGTGTCTCTCTCTCTTTCTTAGCTCAGCGTGGCTTGTTTACAATTGCTTCTTAGCAGATAAGGCACGTCCTGGCCAAACCCCTTTAACATTTCTTGAACATTTTTTTTAAATTAACTAAATGAGACCATCTCCTTACTTTACAATGCACATGTTCAACTCTTCAGTGCACATGTCCAACTGGCAAAATTCACAAAAGGTTATAAAGATCAAATTGATTTGGGACATCATAAGAACAAGAAAAACCTTACAATTGATCAACAGTACCTCAGAGTCATCAAGAAGGATGATCTCAGATGGAAATGTTCCCTGAGCTAAGAGTGTCACAGAGTGTTATCAGCAGGTTATAACAGAGATACAGAGAGACTGGAAAAGTCACAGAAAGGCAAAGAAGTGAGTGTTCTCTGGCTATATCACACACTGAGGGAGGTGAGAGGCACCCAAGTGTTACGTCAGACCATTCATAACCGTTTACACCAGCATGGTCTGCATGATAGACAACTGGTAAGTGTACATGACAGGTACCTGACTTGACTGATGCATTACGCTCTCCTAGATGTCTCCAGCATCGCTGGTGGCCATCATTTCTGTTCAGAGTGAATAAACTTTTATCAATAAACAGCACTGAGAACCACTGGCCCCTCGTTCAGCAGAGATGCTCCCTGGCCCATCCAAGATGATGATGCCTGTGCCTGGTAGTGTGGTCAGGTCATCTAGCATGCAGAGCACGCTGATGTAAATGGTCACGAAAGGTCTGACATGACACTTCGTCACCTCTCACCTCCCATCCCTGGAGTTGAGTGGCACTCATCATCCAGTTCCGCAGAGCATTGTTTACAATCAAGCGGTCATCAGTGTGTAATGGAGCCAAAGGACGTCCACTTCTTTGCCTTTCTGTGACTTGTCCAGTCTCTCTGTGTCTCTAAGCAAGTTTTGCATAAAGTACTGAAACACTGAACAGTTGGGCGTGTGCACTCTAAAGCTGAGATGGTCTTATTTAGTGCATTGTAAAAAAATGTAAGACATTTTCTGTTCATTCTGATATTTCAACCAAAAGCCAAATATCCCTAACGTTTTGAGAGTAGTGTATAATTATTAAGCTTTCCCAACGTACACACTAACCTAACATTAGACAATATAGTCTAACTTAAAAGCACGTCTTTCATTTTTCCTCCTCAGGACAAATAAAGCATTACTAAATATGTCGGGTCCTCCAGAGAAGATGAAGAGGTGCTCATTGTTGTATCCCTCCACTCTGGCTAATTAATCAAAGTTCAAAATGAGATAATTTACTTTACCAAACCTAATAAGCACAGTATAAACTGCAGATGCTGCAGGCATTACAGCTGGTATGAGGCCCAGAGGTTGTGGGGGCCAACCCAAGTGGAAGAACACTGTTCCATTTTGTAGGGAATGACTGGTTGGTGGCTTTGTGCTATCTATGTACAGTGTCGGACTGGGATGCCTAGGACCCACAGGTGGAGTTGATTCTAGGGACCCACCAGTTGAGTTGTTTCTAGGCCCACCGGTGAATGCTGTTTTAGAGGCCCACCCTACAGCTACTGTAAGTGACTGTACCTGCCTCCTATACCATGCCTCTTGCTGTTTGCCTCTCTTTCTCTGCTTTTCTTCATCTTCCATGCATGTGTATGCAGTTAAAAAACAACTCCAGGTCTGTCGTGCTCAGTGGCCCACCAGGGGTTTCCCCTATTCCCCTGTGGGCCAGTCCGAGCCTGTCTATGTGGGTTCTCTAACATATGGTACTATTATTCTTATGTATGTATATATATACTTTAAAAGGATATTCCCATTTCACTGGATAGTTTTAAACTTGTAGACAAAGGTAAATAAAGGCTATTACCAAATACATTGCTTTTCTAATTTTTCTTCTCTTTAGAGTTAGGAGCAGATTTTATCTCCTGTCGTTGTACACAAACCTAGTTACTGGCCATCTATCTCTTCACTCATTGCTACAGCAGTGGTTATTATGGTGACATCACTCCCAGCTGTGTTCCTTACCTTGGAGCTTGTTTACATTACTTACTGACAAGCTTTAACCCTTTAGTGCTCTGTCTGCACTACAATTTACAAACCTCCATCACTCATGTTACTCTATCGAGATCAGTTAGGAATAGCAGAGCTGATATGTTGATCACTGCTGTAGAACCACCCACAGCCTGAGCAGGCAGCGTGAGTCTGAAACTGCATTGGCTCTGTGAAACATAATGGTGAGACTACCCCTTTAATTATTGCTATTTATGCTGGATTCAGCTTCCTGTCATTAGGTGTAGGGGGGCCATCTTATTTTGCAATGGAGTCCTATGAATTCTAGTTATGCCCCTGTATATGATAAATATAGATTTTTTTTTTAAACCTGACAATCCATTTAACTTAAAAACATACTGATCAGTGTCCCAAGTTTTAAAAGATGTTATAAAATATGTCTATATATCTACATGTCTATATATTTCAGGTAAAAGGAACTAAAACTCGGAGAATAATGAACTAAGTAGGGCATAAATGAATTAAAAGTTGCAGAATGCAAGGCTAGCATTTTCAAAGGAATTAAGCAAGAAGCGATGTTTGTTATAGGTGACTTAGTCTTGTGATTTTAGAAGAATGAGTCATGAAATAAGTTTTAAGCATTATGTCTGAGTGGTTTCTGTGTGCTTGAGTCTGAAACATATCAGAAATATGTGATAGTATTGGCTTGAAGGATTTAAAGATTTCCAGAAATTTCAGAGAGCAAATCATCACTTCCAAGAATACAGAAAGAGATGAAGCATGAGCCGCAGGAAGTGTTTCCCTCCATATGATCATTGTTAATGGCTGGTCTTGGCTGATGTATGGTAAACACACTCTCAGCACATGCTGTAATTTGGCTTAAAACAGGCTCTTAATGCTTCCAGGATTTTCTTAACAGCAAGCGTGGATGTGTTTCCTATTGAAGTAGTTAGTGTATTTTATGAGTGTTGATATTTCTGACAGAAAATATACTACATGAGTGATATGAGATCAGCTGTGCCCATAGCTTAATAGGTATTCAAATAAAATGACTAAAAGCCATTGTCCTGACACTCAGCCCCATAAAAAGCCAGGCACGCACCCACAAATAACAGGCACATTTTACTAACACATCTTAGTAATATCTCTGGTCCAATCAAAAATAGGTTTAAAGGGTTATTAAGGACATTCAAAGGCCATACTATCCAAGAATTTACATAGAAAAGGTCATATATGTGTTACATCTTACTGGGGTTTAGACTGAGTGATCAAAGTCGTTTCCATTGACCCCCATTGTTGTGCCATCTGTTACTGCCTCTTTCGCCACTTGTGCTCGGATAGCAAAACGGGCTCTGCTGATTAACAGTTCAGGCAGGCGGCATTGTGGTGGCAGCATTACACTGCTGGCCTGAAAATGCATGCCCTACTGCTGGTATGGAAACTGCTCGTAGTAGCATCAGGATAGTGTGAAAATCTGTGTGCCAGCTTCAGCAGCTATGTGCTCTGCAACACTATCAGGATGAAACAAAGGGGTCTCATGTATGAACTTGTTTCAGTCTAAAAGTCACTTTTTTGCCCATAAGTTACTATGGGCAAAAGAGTGAGCTTTAGACCTAAACAGTTTTCATACATGTGGCCCAAGGTTTTTAGCTGCGCCTGTAGCCACCAGTAACAAAGATTAGAGCAAAGACTGAGAAGCACACTCCCGCAAACATGGCAGACCAGCTCCCTCCTGCTGATAAAACAAAGCAGTGAGTGACATCCACTTCCTATATCTTTGAAATGAAAATCAGAACATTAAAGTGGTTGTCTCAGTACATCGATTCATCTTACCTCAGTCCTGTTTTCTCAGTTTCATTTTTTAATTCAGTATTTAGTGACTTCTACTGGCTACTACTGGCCTGCAGTGATGATCTGCTGAAGACACCAGGTCTGTAGCTATAGCAACCAGCACTGGCAGCCTATCAGGCAAGATCAAAAAGGTCTGTAGCTATAGAGACCTGAAGAGCTGGTGCTGCCCATACAAGAGAGGATATCTAGGAATAGGTAGGACACTAATAATGGACACATGTTGACTCGTTCTTGCAAGATCTTTAACATAAAAGCAATCCTTGTAGTGAGACAACCCCTTTACGTTAATTATTAATTATTATTATGATAACAGCTTTAAAGAAAATAGTGTAAAAGCAGATAAAATAGAATAAATTTATACATCTACCACTGCTTTTGTGCTACTGAAACCCCAGTGTTCTCTGTCCGTCCTTCAAGAATGACTTCACATACATCATTCACATGATGCTTCAGCCAATAACTCGTCTCAGTATTTGGCGGAAACATCTGTCAAAATCTGTTCATTAAATGACATCATTACCAGTCACAGTGACCAATAGAGGTCATCTATTACCACATCTAACAGTTGTGTCATAGGCATAATGAAAATAAAGCTGTCCGTCAACATATAAATATTAATTTGTTCTGGGTCGACCATTGTACGTTAACAACATAACTCTATGGAAAACTGGTATTTGATTTTGAAGCCCCAAAATATCCCCCAACATAATGATTCAAGAAAATAAAGCACATAACTAATAACGATAAAGCAAGTCCTTACATATAAGAGTCAGGAGTAGCTGCTGGAAGCTGAAATCACTTTCTATTTTGTGGACTTGAGCTCCTTTGGGTCCTGAACTTTATACAGAATGAACAAGAAAAAAAGAAAAAATGGGGCCCTCACCTGGGGCGATATCTATGAATTCGCATGCGCCATTTTTTTATTTGCCGCCGAAACACCAGTTCTAAATAGATATGGAGGAGTGCATAATATGACAGTATGAATATTAGGCTATGTTCACACGGCTTATTTCGGGGCATAAAATACGTCCCGAAATACATTTCAAATAATGAACAATTAGATTAGCATTGATAACAATGTAAAATACGCCTCATCGTTCACACAAGGCGTATTTCCGCGACGTATTTTCGTCATGTAAATACGATCGTAAAATTTAGTCCCCTGTCCCTTACTGAGGCGTATTTCAAGACGTAAATCCCCATAGTAAAGAATTGGGAATGTATTTACGACACAAAATATGTGCCACACTTTGTGACACGTATTTGAAACGTATGTCAGGATGTATTTGCAGACATAATTACGTCTGCAAATACGCCCCGAGATAAGTCGTGTGAACATAGCCTAAGTGTTCTGTGCCAAACATTTTTTGTATGGCAGTTTCGCATCAAACTTTGTCGCATTCTAGATGCATTAAAATGTGCCATCTGTAAAATAGCGTGCCAGCAGTTTTTTTCACGCAATATTCATTAAAAAAAACACCACATGTGAATTCATAGATGTCATCCATGGCGAATATGGGAACAGGAACAGCTTATCCTGGCACATGTAAAGAGCAGTAGAGAACATGTGGTACCGCACTGTACTGTAGAGAGGTGCTATTAGACTGCCAATCACTGCATGCACTGCACTAATGAAGTTGTTTTACAGGTAAAAATTTCTGGAATTAGAATTATTACATAATCCAGTATAATAAAAAGGGGAATAATAGACCCATTCTTTATTGTACCATTTGTATCAACTAGTGAAACACATTAAACCCACAATAATGATACATTACAATTAGAGATGGGCGAATCGATTCTAACGAAGTGGAATTCGTTTAGAATTTCAGGAAAACTTCGGTTCGGAACGAAGTCGAACTTTGGGGTACTTCGGGTGAACGAAGTGTGCTTTTGATTGATAAAATGGCTGCGAGCACATGGCGTTACATGGGGCAAAGCACTCTGGGAGGAAGAAGGGCATAGCCTGCATGACATGTGCAGAGATGAAGCCAATCAGAGACCGGCGGGATTCTGTGACGTCACCGCACTATATAAGTCCGGTCGCGATGCTGGGAGCTCACACTCCTCTCACTGTACTGATCAGGGAAGGTGCTGCCGCGGCTGATTGTTACTGAAGAATTGATTTTTATAAAAGCGATTTCTGTGGGTGTCTCAGCTTGTCTCAGAGACTGCTTCTCTTAATGTTCTATTTCTGATTTTTTGGGGTATTGGATCTGAAGTCCAGTGTGCGTCCACTGCTGCTGCATATACATTTTAATGCTATCTGCTCACAGCACATTGAATATCCAAGGGGGATCTAAGCCAGTTCCTGTTGTATTCATTTAAAGAAACAGCGTTTTTACAATACAAATACCACTTCATTTTTTGGGTGCTCAATTTTTTGGGGCAATTTACATCCAGGGGTTAATTAAGCGTTGCTTTTCTGCAGTGGTGACAAAAATAAACTGTCTTTTTCACCGCCAAAATTACAATTTTCCTGTAGCATAATTCACAAGCAAAGGTTAATTAACAATTTTTTCTCTTGTTGTGTAGCGTAGAAAACACACCATTGTAACACGCTACAAAAGCTCTAGTTTGTGGTTGCTCAATTGTTTGGCGCAATTTACATCCAGGGTTTAATTAAGCGTTGTTTTTCTGCTGTGGTGACAAAAATAAACCGTCTTTTTCACCGCCAAAAATTACAATTTTCCTGTAGCATAATTCACGAGCGAAGGTTAATTACAATTTTTTCTCTTGTTGTGTAGCGTAGAAAACACGCCATTGTAACACGCTACAAAGCTCGTAGTTTGTGGTTTCTCAATTTATTGGCGCAATTTACATCCAGGGTTTTATTTAAAACCCCCTGTTTTATCTCGTGGTACAAAAAAAAACCGTCTTTCCCCCGAAAAAAAATTAAAATTTTCCTGCAGTAATTCACAAAGCAAATTTTAAATTAAAATTTTTTTTTCTTTTGTTGTTACGGAAAACACGCCATTGAACACGCTACAAACCCGTATTTTTGGGGTTTTGCTAAAATTTTTTTGGGCGAAATTTTACACCGGGGGTTAATTAAGCTTTTTTTTTCTGCTGTGGTACCCCAAAAACCGTTTTTTTCCCCCCCAAAAAAAAAAATTTTTCCCCTGTAGCATAATTCACAACAAAGGGTTTTTTTAACAATTTTTTTCTTGTTGTGTAGCGTAAAAACACGCCATTGAAACACAAAACAAAGTTTGTATTTTGGTTCTAAATTGTTTGGCGAAATTTTACATCCGTGGTTAATTAAGCTTGTTTTTTCTGCTGTGGTGACCCAAAGGAAACCGTTTTTTTTCCCCCGCCAAAAAATAAAATTTTTCCTGTAGCCAATTCACAAGCAAAGGGTTTAAATTAAAATTTTTTTTCTCTTGTTTGTAGCGTAAAAAACGCCATTTAAAACCCCTACAAAGCCGTAGTTTGGGGGTTGCTCAAAATTTTTTGGCGAAATTTACTCCAGGGGAAATTTAAGCGTTTTTTCTGCAGTTTACTCAGAAAAGAAACTTGTTTTTCACCCCCCACAGAAAAAATTTCTGTAGCATAATTCTATCCGAAGGTTAATTAAGCCTGTTTTGTTTTTTATTTTCAGTAAAAACACAATTTTTTAAAACGGCACATACAAGTCATTTTTCCTGCCCATTTGGGCGCAATTTAAAAACCCAAGGGTTTTACCAACTTTACTGGTTCTTTTTGAGTCAAACACAGATTGTTTTTATCATATACAGATATCTTCACAAACATTTCTGTACTTTTTAGAACAACAGTATGTCAACAGAGAGGTGGCAGGCTTTTCACCGCAGTGGCAGAGGCACAAACATTCCGGGGCCCAGGTCGCACACAGAAAGGGGGACGTCGCAGCAGAGGTAAACTCGGAGGCCACAACTGCCGCGTCTCTACACCCCGTGTGTTTTCAGAAACCCCAATGGTTCTTGATTGGTTGACTGGGTCATCCACTTCCTCCAATGACATTGACAACCCCAGCCAAGGTCGGGGGGAACGTCAAACACAACCCTTATTGGGCATGGCCCGGGAGGGGTCAGCGGCCCCACCTTTCCTCAACCCGCCTCTGTCCCAACCCGGTTCCCTCAGCCAGAATCTACTATTGGTCGGGCTCAGCGCCACTAATACGGGGAAAACTTTTTTGGGGAAGCGTCCACTACTTTGGAACGAAGAAAGGGGGCCAATATCCCCTCCCCCTTTTTTTTGATAGGGCGGAAAAATATAGATGTTAGATTGGCATGGGGGGCATGTTTGGGGGGTTTTACCTCGCATCCCAAAGAGGTGATGAGGAAAACAGGACGATGAAAAACAAATAGAATGATTAGCCGACCGCACTTGAGCCGGGTGAGGCAAGGCTCTCTCGCAGGAGAAGGGCGTCATTGCGCCCAGGCAGCGGGCAGCCGCAAGGGGGGTTTGTGGGCCGGGGTCGAGGATAGCACAGTGTGAGGTCGGGGCCAAGCGGCCCGGGGGAAAAAAACCCGCTTCGCATCCAAGAAAGTACGGCCGGGGGGGCTCAGCGGGCAGGGGCGCAGTACACTCATGAGGAGCGTTGGCGGTAAAATCCGTACTCGGGGGTGTGGCAGTTTTTTGCAAAACCGGAGGAGCCAATTTTGGGTATAGTAGAATCGTGGGCAAAAAAGAACTGCCAGGGAGCTAATCTGCACCAGGCCCCCTGCGTCAACACATGCACTCACCATCCGGGGGCCGGGGGAAAATGGCTCAATGGGGGTTCCTTTCCCTGGGGGCCGCAGAAACCCAGCACAGCAGCGCCCAGTGGCACCATCCATTGCAGCCATTAAGGCTCCACCACCTCTGCAGAAGGGAGCTGTTTTTCTCTTTGACTTCACTCCCATCCAATCTCTGCTCCTCGCTACTCATGGCGCCAGCAGTCATCAGGAGGCATTGCAAAGAAAAACAGATGCCTCCAACCATCCTAAGGTGCAAAGCTGACCTACCCTTCCAATTTTTGGGTGCGCAGCCCCCTCCCTTTCCAAATGGTGGACTCTCCACCGTTTCAGAGAACTAAGGTTTTTGGCCAAGCCGAGAGGGAGAGTTCCAAGCCGTAATTTTTTTTCCAAAAAGGCTACCAGCACTTCAAAAATATGTAGAACAGAAGGGGCCAGTCCTTAGCTTATCTTTTTTTGTTCCAAGGGGCAGGCATGGGCGGACGTCTGGCGTAAACACGGTCGGGGGCCAGTACATTCCTTTAGGCCCACTGGGGAATGTGCTTCGGGCCCCCCAGGCACACCAACAACTTGGACAGGGACGCCGCTTTCTCTCCACGTTGTCAAACTGCCTCCTGCCCAATGTCCGCCTCCCCCTCCCCACCACCATCTCACCTCCCAGAAAAGCTCCATCATATCACATGTGTAGGACAGGGGTGTCACGCTTTTCACACCGGCTTCCTGGGTGAACAAGTAAACAGGGGAGGAACGCTCCACATCATCAGCAAGAAATCTGTGGGGTTTCCCACCCAACGCAAATCGAACCAGGGTGACGACAATGGGGGAACAGGTTCCGCCTGAACCGAGGAGGGATGGCCATGCGCCCTGCAGGCGCCCCCGGTTTTCAATCTGGTGTGAAAAGGTTCCTGAATTTTCCCCCCACCGATTTCAGAAATTTCTGAAAATGGCCAGAAACTGTGAAATTGCACTACTCCTTCCTACAAAGCCGGGAACACCCTCCGAGTTGCAGCGGCAGAACCCTCCCCCAACACACTCTGAATGCGTTTTTTTCCCCCCGTTGGAATTCCCCGCACATTTTGGACCGACTTATGAACAGAGAAAGGCCATTAAAATTTTTTGATGACCAGGGGGAAAGGGGCCTCCCCGTTAACTTTTTATGTACCAGGGCAGCCATCTACACCTGCCGTTTTTGAGGTCATTTTGAGGAGGCCACTATTTTTTCAGTCACCAGGACTACGGGGGAAAACGTCATTCCCCCTCTTCATGCCCCGGAACAGATGCAAAAATCTTTTGGGCGGGACGGAGACTGGCGACTACTCTCGCGCCACATATCTGGGGGGACTGGGAAAGGGGGAGGAAGAGAGGGAGGGCATTGGAACAGAAGCATTGTCTGGTGAAATGAGTGGATTTTTTACCCAGTGACAAGAGAGGGGAGCAGGACACGGAGGAGTAGAGGGAGATAGGAAAAAGGCAATAAACCCCAAGCACCGTGGCGTTACAGTGGAATGGAGGCAGGGGGGCCCCTCGAGTCACTTTTGCAATGGGCCCCACATGCGATTTTTCCCGTCCATGACAGCAAAATCACTCCGGCAGAGGGATGACTTCTGGCTCTACCCTATTGGACCCTCGCTACTGGTCCAAAAGGGGGCCTTTTTTCCCACATTTGGGGGGGAGGACAAACTCAAATACTAAAGGAAATCCTCCTATCATTGGCCGCTGCCTATGTGCGGCTCGTCCCCCCCTGACAGTCTAAAACCGGGGTTCTTCAGCCTCCCCTACACTGCCCCCGGGGGGCTGGGGAAGGTGGGGGGGGCGGAGCAGTACCAGCTCCATCAGCACAACCTAAGTCTGGAGTCACTGATGAGCAGCTTCCCTTTTACCCCCTAGTAGGCGGGATCGCCAGCACTGCAGCAGGGCTTGGGGCAACCCTAACCAACAGGTGGGGGCCTACTTTGGGCACATCTGCCACCCCAGTTAGATCCGCTGGATAAATGGGCACCAAACGGATGGTGGCCGCAACTTGCCAAATTTGCAGTGGGGAAGCTGTCCTCCCGGCCCGTATGGGCATCAAGCGGGTGTTTTTAGGGGGGGCCATCTTACCCCCCAAGGGAACCCCTGCCACGGGGGAAATGTGGAACGACTGACCTTTTTCAAGAAATCAGGCATGGATCGGCCAGGATTTCCACACACCAATCCCCTTTCGTCAGACTACATGACCATACCCCAACCCAAACGTGAAAATGATCTGGTTCAAACTACCGCCCCACCACTTTCTGAGCCGGGCCCCCGCCTATTCCACAATTCTGACATTTCCCACGCCACCAAACCCTCTTTACCCGGGGCTGGGATTGCCACCCCCCCCTCCACACTCTGCTTGTGCCACTGTCTGACCTCCTGCTGCCGTGGCTGCTCCGTGACCTACACACTGTGTCATTGTCCCACTCTGTGGCCTACCTGTTTTTTTTCCACCTCCAAATGTCATTGTGGCACTGTCTGACCTCATGCGCTGCTGTGGGGTGCTCCTCCTACCAAATTGTCATTGTGCCCCGACCCAGGGGTTTCTGGGGAAACCCCTCCTTTTCCATGCTGCCCCATGCCTGGTGGCTCTCCCGGGCCTACACCTGTTCTTGTCCCAATCTCTGGGCCCACCCTGTTTTTGCCACCCTCCAGAAATGTCATTGGCCACTGTCTGACCTCATCTGCTGCTGTGGCTGCTGCCGTGACCTCCGCTCTCATCATTTTTGCCACTCCCGTGGCCTACTCCTGTTTTTTTGCCACCCCAAAAGTTTGTGGGCCATCCTGACCTCATCTGCTTTTGGGTTTCCCCAACCCCCACCTTCCCCTTTGTACTTTTCCCCCTGGTTTTTTTTTTTTCCCTTTTTTTCCCAGACTTTATCAGGCTCATTCCCTTAGTTTTTTGGTCAGTTTTTTCCCCTTTAATGCCCAGGAATTTTTTAGTGGAAAAAAACGATTCAAAAACGGGGGCAGTCATCTGCGTGCAACTAAAAAACAACATTGTATAAGACCCAAAACCCAAACCCCTCTGCATATTTAAGCATCACAACGTTCTACAGCACCGCACCGTGCAGGGCCCGGAAATACTGTTTTTTAAGTGATTTTGTCCCAAATAATTCGGAACGAAATTATTTTTTGCGGGAAATTCGGCAAGTGAACAAAAAGAATTTCGGGAAAATTCCCCCTCTCAATAAAAATTAAAGAAAATGCCGTTCACAAAAATAGTGCTGAAGACATTGAAATTGGATACTATTATTTGGAAAAAGAACTATTATTAAGGGCGCCAAAAAACATATAAGCCTCATTGAAGTTCATCTCCATACTTACTGTAATGTCTAATACACTGACTAACAGCTCTACTACAGTGGTTTTACCAGTAGATAATACCATCCGGACGTAGTGATTACACTCAACAGAATATCATCAGAATAAAGGCAGTCACAGAGTCAATGAGTTTACTGCTTCTATGTAACAGCTCCATACAGATATATTATTTCTAAAAATAAACTGGACATATTATGTTTGCTGACATGAAGATAATCCGTTCTTCGTTCTTGACACACAATAAACCAATTTGTGTCAAGCTAATATAGTCAGGAGACTTAAATTAAACCTTTTCATGAGGTTTATGCCATCCTCTCTGATAACGGCTCTCTGACACAGCAGGAGCGCTCACATTGTGGAAGCTACTTGTCAGTTTATTTCGACCTCTTGCTCCTCATTTACCCAGAGAATGACTTGACGAAGGCGAATAACTGGCCAAAACAATAAACAATTAATTACACTTTTTTCCACCTTGCCCCCCTCTAGAGGCCCAATGAAGATTTTTTGTTTTGCTCATAGTCCCCACCCCCCCCGCCTTTTTTTTTCCCCCCACCCCTATCCGGGCCACATATTAGTTTCCAGTCACTAAATGCTCACTGGCTCATCCCAGCTATACATTATTTGCCTTCCATTACCTGTTTCACTGGGGTCAGTTACCTGGGTGTCTGTAGAGGACCGGTGTTAAACTCATTTGCAAAGCCCTTTTTCTTTTGCTTTGTTTTTTATTTTTTTTTTTTTTTTTTTTTTTTTTTTTGTTTTATTTTTTTTTTTTTTTTTTTTTTTTTTTTTTTTTTTTTTTTTTTTTTTTTACAACTGTTTATTAGTATAGACAATGCATTCGCTGGTCGCTATTCATTAATGCTTGTTGTATTACTTTATTACTTGCCTACCCTGTGATTTGTATTGTTCAAAAGAAAATGCTAATAAAACTTAAATTTAAAAAAAAAGAAATCTGGATACTCCCAATGTGCATCTTAAAGGGGTTTTGCCACAAAGCAAAAATTGATGTGGCAAGCTTGAAAATTAAAAAATAAACATTTTCACCATTCATCATTATTAATAATGCTGGACCATTTTTGCTTAGCGCTCCTCCATTAAGGTAACCATTGTTTTACAGCTCATCTCCAGGATGATAGACCGAGGCTGAGAGCTAACACAGACCTGGCCACACATGCTCAGACATATCACCTCTCCTCTCAGTCAAGCTACTGAGTGTTCAAACCCCAGGGTGCTGTTCCATTCTACTTCGCCTCTGTTCTCCTAAGTAATAAGTCAAACATGCAAAATAAAGAAAAAAAAAAACTCAATGAGGTCTGTGCATGATAAATAGAAAAAAATCCACCAGGTTTGGTTTCCTGCAGGGATTTGAACTAACCCCCTTGTGCTGTAGAGCAACAACTGTTACCTATGATCACAGCTACTCATAGGTGATTGTCACCTGCTGGCTACCAACATGATTATGCAATTCGAACAAATCACTACATGCGCCCCCTTCTGAGCACACAGAGCTGAAGAGCTGGATACAGGAAGTATGAGATAAGTTTGTTTTAAAACCCCTCATGTATGAATTTACCAAATTAGAGAGCATGTACTTCTTGGATTTGTCACATGATCTCCTATGTAAATAAAACTTCACATCCTTATGCATGAAATGTAAGGAGTGCCATGGTTATCTGTAGTGGGTGAAGCGATTATTATCGACAAAGTTGAAATCGGCAAGGTTTTATGGTGATACGAAATTTTTAGATCATGCGCTAAATTAAGGCTAAAATCTGTGCATCATCTATTAAGATCGCGCCATTTTTCGCGCTTCCTTAATTTTGGCGGCCAGCAAATCAGATTACAGAATAGAGCAGGGTGAGATGAGTGTCGAACGTCATGACTGGGATGTGTATGTTGCGATGGCTGAAAAACTACATGACCTCGTTTCCTAGCACAGCGTTTCCTTTTCAGACTCCTCATGTTTCTCTCAGTGTCCTCATAGTAGAAAGGACGTGCGCTCTGCCTGTGTCAAACAGATCAGCGAAATTATTCTATTTCTGCACAGAGAAGACCTCTACTATTAGCTGTTGATCCTTACAATTTTAGTTAGATTAGAGATTGGGAAGATTTATGTAGTTTAGGGTAGAGGATTTTTAAAGGAGCATCTACCGCTGATAAAGATCACGGTGGGAGTGGGGGAGGGCCCCCGCGGGCCAACACAGACCAAGCTCTATAAAGAACACTGATTAAAGTCCCAAGACATAGTGTAGAACATTGCACTGCAATATCTTTATTATTAACCAGTTTGCTATAGAAATATTTCCTGTATATTGGGGCAGCCCTAGAACTTATATTAGGATACCAAAACCGCATCTTTATCTAGTAACTGCAGGGTTCTCTGTGATTAGGTGCAAAACCTTCCACTTTTATTTTCAGTATACATTTTCAAATATGTGTTCATTTCAAATTTAACCCATCCACCTTTGGTGCATATATCCACCTTGCACTTAAATCTGAAAACAGCAATTTTTATAGTCACCACAGGTGAATTTGAAAGGTGCAAAAAATACCGGTATTTATACGAAAACATAACAGAAACGTGTTTTTTGACTTTGCGTCACTACAGCTTTGTTCAATGACGCAGCATTGCACGTAAAAATGAAAACAGCAATTTTTGAGATAGTCCACCACAGGTTGAATTGAAAGGAGGCAAAAAAATACCGTGTATTATACGAAAACATAAACAGATACGTGTTTTTTTTACTTGGCGCACTAACAGCTTTGTTCAATTGACGCAGCATCCACGTAAATCTGAAAACGAGCAATATATAGTCCACCACAGGTGGAATTGAAAGGTGCAAAAAATAAATTTTATAATCCGATCACATGTCAGATACTGTTTTTTATTGAGTTTTGGCGCACTACACAGCGTTTTGTTCATGACGCAGCTTCACGAAAATACTGAACAACAGCAATTTTATAGTCCACCAACAGCGAGTCTAGGTGAAATGAAAGGTGCCAAAAAATAACCGCGTGTATATACGAAAACATAAAAGATACGTGTTTTTTATTACTTTGGCCACACATACAGCTATTGTTCATTGACGCAGCTTCATGTAAATCTTAAAACACAATTTTTATAGTCACCACAGGTGAATTGAAAGGTGCAAAAAAATACCGTTTAGTATACGCAAAACATAACAGATACGTGTTTTTTTTGAATTTGGCGCACTACATCTTTGTTCAAAAGACGCAGCTTGCACGTAAATCTGAAACAGCAAATTTTTAATAGTGCACCCCAGTTTGAAATTGAAAGTTGCAACAAATACATTTTAATTATCCGAATACAATTTCAGATAGTTTTTTTGACTTTAGGCGCACTACACAGCTTTGTTCATTGACGCAGCTTGCACGTAAATCTGAAACAAGCACTGTTAAAGTCACCACATGGTGAATTGAAAGTTGGCAAAAATACCGAGTATTATACGAAAACATAACAATCCGTGTTTTTTACTTTGGCCACAACAGCTTTTGTTCATTGACGCAGCTTGCACGTAAATCTGAAACACAATTTTATTAGTCACCACACGTGAATTGGAAAGGTGCAAAAAAATACCGGTGTATTATACGAAACCATAACAGATACGTGTTTTTTTACTTTGGGGCGCACTACAGCTTTGATCATTGACGCAGCCTTGCACGTAAATCTATAAAACACAATTTTATAGTCACCACAAGGTGAATAGAAAGGTGCAAAAAATACATTTTAATATCCGAAATACATATTCAGATATGTTTTTTTGACTTTGGCGCACTACAGGCTTTGTTCATTGACGCAGCTTGCACGTAAATCTGAAAACAGGCAATTTTTATAGTGACACCACAGTGTTAATGTGAAAGGTGCAAAAAATACCGTGTATTATAACAAAACATAACCGATACGTGGTTTTTTTTATACTTTGCGCACTACAGCTTTTTTGTTCATTGACGCAGCAGCTTGTCACGTAAATCTAAAACCGCAATTTTAATAGTCACCAAAGTGAATTGAAAAGGGTGCAAAAAAAACCGTGTATTATCCGAAAACATAACAGAACGTGTTTTGTGACTTTGCAGCACTAACAGCTTTGTTCATGACGCAACTTGCACGTAAATCTAAAAAACAGCAATTTAAAGTCACCACAGAGAATTGAAAGGTGCAAAAAATAACCGTGTATTAATATCGAAATCATAACAATACGTGTTTTTTTGACTTGGCGCACTACAGCTTTTGGGTTCATTGAACGCACAGCTTGCACTTAAAAAATCTGAAAACAGCAATTTTACATCACCACAAGGTAATTGAAAGGTGCAAAAATACCCGTGTATTATACGAAAATCATAACAGATACGTGTTTTTTTTTGCACTATTGCCCCATTCCAGATTTGTTGATAGAGGACACCTTGCAGTTAAATTTGAATCCAGCAATTTTGTTTTGATTAAGGGATTTTAGAATCGCCTGTGATTTTGCCCGTCTTTTAATAAGAGACTATCAAAACATTCATACCTTCCAAATTTTTTATATTTCTGAACAATGGAGCGAAGATTCAGGTGGTAAGCGAGCAAAAGATGGGGGTAGCACATGGTGGTATATAGGTACGAGAGAAGTTGCCCAGTCCTGTGCAGGCGACAACACGCATGCCAGCGGATCGTCATTTGCAGGACCGTCAGGCCTGTCATCGCTGGTCAGGGCCCTGTTGAATCTCAGTAACAACGAACAGCGACGCCAATCTGTCCTTCCGTGTTAATGCAACCTGCCATCAGCAGTCTTACATCCCTCGTCCTCCCCGTCAACGGCCACAAATGTCCGTCCTCCGAGCATCCGTCCAACATGAAGCACCCAATGTCAACTCGTGTACCCACCACTGTGAGATAATCCATTGACTGAATACCTCTTTGATGACAAAAAGCGTTGGGGACAGAAGGCATGGTAAAAGATCAAGAGATGATTTAGTCTGCTCCTGACGCCCATTACTGATGCCATCAGAGGAGACAATGAAGCCGTTCATCGGCAAAAAACCCGGGCGGTCCGCAACGCCTTAGCAGCCCTCTAGCTTGTAGCACCAGCTTCTGGATGCAGAAAGTCCATGACGACCAAGTCACCTGTGTTTGATGATGATGAAGAGTGAACGACATTGCCGGATCCATTGTTGTTCTTTTCCGCAGAATTTGCTTGCGAGGCGCTTCATCATGGACGAGGAGGAATACAGGGTTGTAGTGAGTCAATACGGTCCCGCCACAAAAAGGGAGAGGGCGGTCGCATACGGAAGTCCGCTGGATATGATTCCACCAGCCACGGTCAGCGCAAACCCCGCACCTCGCTTATCGCCGTCAAAAAGGTCCAGGACCTTCTCAAGCCTGGGCCTTCTATGAGCAGCCTCTGATTCACCCAAGCGATGTTATATGCTGCCATTTGCCGAAAACGCATAAATAGAGTCAAGAACCTTAAATGGTTAACCACCACAACATGTCCTAGTCACAAAAGCAGCGAAATTGCATGAGTTGAAAGGAGGGAACACTTGCCAAAAATCCAGACCGACGCCGGGCTTCCAACCACTGTCACACCACATGTCCTCCTCCTCCTCCTCGCCACCACCAAGCGTTCCTCAGCTGCCCATGTCTCTCAAGTCATGATCAGGATCAGCCTCCGCTTCAACCTCCACCTCGCCCAAAACCACCAGCAACCACCAGAGACCATCCTAACCCCTTTCTCCTTCCCCAGTTTGACGACCTGCACGCCGAACAGCTCCAGTCTAGCAGCAGCCTTCTGTTCTCCAGGTTTGTGAGCAAAGAAACACTTAAAACACCAAACCATCCAAAGCCAATTAGCCTGAATTGTCCAGGGCATTGCAGGCTTTTTGGCCCTGTGAAATTTTTGCCTTTCCCGTCTGGTGGACACAGATGGTACCGCCACGTCATGGCCCTTGCCCTGCCCCCAATACCAGATGCCGAGCCACATTTCTTTGCCAGAAAAGCCGTCCCTGCCCTGGCCAGCCACGTGTCATCTAAAATTTCAAGCGCGTTGTCCCTGCTTCGGTGGCCCGGAAAAGTCCATCTGAACACCGACACATGGACTAGTAAGCACCGGCCAAGGCCGGATATATCTCTGTGCAGCTCATTTGGTGATCTGGGTGGATGTCTCTGGGGGTTACGGTTGCTCTCAGGCTATCGGGCGCACGCTCTTCAAACCGCAGTGATGGGTGCAGGTCTCATTTCCCCCAAGGTCCTCTGGTGCATACGTGCCCAGAGAAACCAAGCCATTTTGAATTAATCTGTCTTGGCGACCGTCCCCCACAAGCAGCAGAGAGCTTGTGGACGGCTCTCCGCAACAAGACCGAGCGCTGGCGGGGTGACAAGAACCTTGTGCCAGGCAAGGTGGAGTTATGCGAAAACAGGCGAAAGTCTGCTGCCGCGCCTTAAGATCGGTAAGGCTGTAGCACATCCCTGCCTGGCACATGTTCATGAACCTGGGTCGTCCTGAATTTTCTAAAGACTACCCGGGTTCTGGACTGGCCTGCTGAAGTAGGCTCGAGGTCTGAGTTCGCACTTCCGCCGTTCGCACCTGCCTTATCGTCCCTGCCTGTCTGCTTTTGCTAGTTGTCAGCTCGGCCTCCCCGTCAACCGTCTCATTGTTGACGTGGCAACACGCTGTAATTTCCACCCTCCTCAACATGCTCCATGTCGATTGTGGCAGCAGCGCAATGCCATTACACAGTACGGAGTGGACACATGTCCCTACAGCAGCGGGCGGACAGCTCGGGGTGTTGAGCCACCGAGAGTGGAGGCAGGTGAAAGAGCTCTGCACCATCCTTCCAGTGTTTGGGGAAAGAACCCACCAAAAATGTCCAGTGCTTACAATGCCCTATGTCAGCATGCATTGTGTGTGATCTTACTTCTGGAACGATTCTATGGACACTCTGGAAACGAACAGGTCCCGCCAGCGACGAGGAGGAGAGGGATACAAATGCGGTACACGTAGCCTTTCCTCTCCGTCAAATCCACAAGAGCCCGACAGTTTCACAATTTCAATCTGCTTCATTAGGCAGTGGTTACGGGGTCCAAGCTAAGTGCAAGGTGGCACCAATCATCTCTCAGGGTGCATCATCTCAGGCAAGTCAGGTGCTCGTGTTGAGCTGTGCCGGAGGCAGCGGAGGAGAGGAGGAGGAGGTAATTCCTAACATCGATGTTACCTACGACGACCCTAGCCCTTGGAAAGAGGTTGCGCGAAATTGAGGCGGATGAGGAAATGAGGAAGATCAGTTTGCTAGTTCCCCTCGAACCCAGAGCCTTGGAAATCAAGGCTCCATCTCTCGACATGAGTGCTTGGATGCTCATTTCCTCCAACATGATTCCTCGCATTAAAGGCCAATCAAAATGAACAACAGTTACAGGGTGCCACCCTCCCAGGATCCCCGGTACAAAACAAAACTCAGCACTTTCCATCCCACCACACCAAAATAGAGATTAAAATGCAGGAAATGGAGACCTTTGCAGAATGATGCAACCGGAGACCATCTGTTTGCGTCTCTTCACGTTCTTCAATTTCACGGTGGAACAACGCCAGCGACGTGACCAGCATAAGAGTGCCAAGTACCGTAGCGGCAGCAGCAGCAGGCAAGGTGGCAGAATGCCAATGGGTGACCTCTGGCAATCTTAATACCACCTCACCAACGCATCAATGCTGGTCACACATACAACACCCAGAGACCCAGCTTAAGATCATGTGCACGACTATCTGCGTCTCACCACCACACCGATGTTTTTGGAAGTGTTTCCGGACCCAATAGACGTTCTGTGTATCCAAAATGGCGAATGGCCCTACAGGCTCGCCACGCCATAGAGGTTGTTGTCCTGCCCAGCATCCAGCGTCCATATCTGAGCGGAACCTTCAGCACAGCCGGGAGGAGTCAATACAAACGCATTCGGCTTTCCCACAGATAAATGTGGATCATTGACTTTCATCAAGAAGAATCAGGCATGATCTCTGATGATGTTTGTGGCCCCACTTGCCGAGGACACCCATTAGTTGCTGGTCTACTTCACACTCCTCTCCAAACAGAAATGGTCCTCTTGAAAAACTTATATTTAAAATGATCAATTCTTTCTGCAATTTTTATTCTCAGTTCCCAACAGTTCATTTTGCTGGTTTTGCTGTGAGGAGACTGTAAAGAACACCAAGGTTTTCATGACAAAACAAATTCATTTTACTCACTTCATCTTTAGAATTTTTCGCAGTGTCAATGTTTGGGTCATGTTGCCTCACAATTTTTAACAGTAGGCTGAGAAGTCATATTTAAATTTTTTGGGGTCATGTTGCTGTGAGATACATCAATAATTATGGTCCCTTTGGAACAGAAATTTGGCTTTAAAGTGGCAATTCTCCCCTCACAATTTTTTAACAGTGGCTTGAGAAAGTCATAATTATAATTTTTTGGGTCCATGTTGCTATGGAGATACAGAATAAAAATGTCCTTTGGAATAGGAAATTGGCTTTTAGTGGCCATATCTCCCTCACAATTTTTAACAGTGGCTGAGAAGTCATAATTTATAATTTTTTGGGTCATTTGCGTGAGTATATAGCCTATAATCATGGTCCTTTGAACAGAAATGTTGCCTTCTAAGTGAGCATTTCTCCCCTCACAATTTTTTAATAGTGGCTGAGAAAGTCATTTTTTATAATTTTTTGTGTCATACTGCTTGAAAGCAGCAATTACTACAGGTCCTATTCTAAAAAATCTTGTTCTAATAGACATTTGGTTCTTCACATTTGTCCAAAAGTTGGCTCATGGGTCATGTGTTTTTTGATCTTTTGGGGCATTTTGCTGTGACAAGCAGCAATACTAAAGGGTCCATTCTAAAAAATGTTGTTTCTAACAGACAATTGTTTCTTCACAATTGTCCAAAGAAAGAGTGCTCAAGGGCCATGCTTTGAATTTATGGAGGCATTTTGCTGTGAACATAGCAGCTATACTACAGGTCCAAATATAAAAAAAAGTTTTTCTAAAAGACATTTGTTCTTCACAATTGTCATATGGCTCAAGGGTGATGGTGCTGTCAGAAACAGGAATAGGTAGACACTAGAGTTAATGACTCATATGCAAAATAGACCTTGTTTTTGCAAGATCTTTAACATAGCTAGCAATCCCGAATTGAGACACCCATTTAATACAATTAAAAAAAAGAGAAACAAAGACATGGTGGGATCCATCCTATTTTTAAAAATGGTGTTTTCTAGAATTAAACAACTAAAAAACTTGCATGTACCAAAATAGCTGTAAAAAAAGTCCTCTGAATTGTACAAGAGGAGAACAGAAAACTTGACCCAGATGTAGGTTATTCGATGACATGGAGTATGTAGTGCACGACAAGAACAAAGGTACAGAGACCATTACCACCAGCACGTTGAGTAAAATGAGAAAAATATGCCAGAAAAAGGGCAACCTGGTGTAACAGGAGCGTAAACCACCAGTATCTCCAAGTGAAGCTATTTCCGCACTCCTACGGAGGGGCAAGCGCTACCCAGGTCTTGACTGTGTTTACTGAGAATGCTGGAGTTTCTCACACTTCCGCTTCGCACTCTGCTTCAGCACGACAGTTTTCGTTGCTCAGCGTCATCAGGGCATTTTGTAACCTGCGTATAATAAAAGGCGACGCCAGCCTGGGCTCTCACCGCCACCATTGTAACTCCGGCCCTGGGTCATGCTGTGCACAGGACCAGGTATATCAATGTCCAGTTCAACTAAAATGGTGGTTGAAAGACTGCCTTTTTCCGTCAGATTTTAATCTGGGGGTCAGACAGGTTTAATGGTCATACTGCGGTCCAGGACAGGTATAGTCAGTGTGCTGTTCTACTAAGATGGTGGTTGAAGGACACCTTTTTCGCGCACTTTTTTAATCTGAGTGGGTCAGAAACAGGTTTAAGGGTCATGCTGTCGGTTCCCAGGACAGGGTTTGTCATGTCCAGTTCAACTAAAATGGTGTTGAAAGACTGCACCTTTTTTCCAGCACTTTTTTAATCTGGGGTCAGACAGGTTTAATTGGTCAGTACTGGCGGTCCCGGACATTTTTTCTATTCAATGTCCAGTTAAACTAAAATGTGGTTGAAAGACTACTTTCCTTTTTCTTGGCACATTTTAATCTGTGAGTCAGACAGGTTTAAGGGTCATGCTGTGCGGACCAGGACAGGGTTTGTCAATGTTCCAAGTTAAACTAAAATGGTGGTTCAAAGACTACTTTTCTTCCGGCACTTTTTAATCGAGTTGGTCTGCAGTTATTATGGGTCAGCTTGGTGCGTTTCCAGACAGGGATAATTCCAATGTCCCCAGTTCAAGTAAAATGAATGGTTCAAATCATACTTGCCCTTCTGGCACATCATTTAATATATGAGGGTATGCCGGTTTATGGTTCATGCGGTGGTACAAGACAGGGATAGTGAATGGTGTGTTTTGGGACTTTTTTTTTCTGTGGCTTTTATACCTAAGTGTTGTGCCTAAGAGTACAGGTACCCTTTTTGACTGTTGTGGCTGTTAATTCCACTTCTCCAGCCCTTTTGGGTTTTAAGAAGAAGGTGTTGTTGCTCTCCCAAGACTTTAATGGTCCTCGGAATGACGACTATCGAAAAACCTTTATTGATGGTCCCGACTATCGACTATAGCCCGTTGTCAATAGCCAACGTAATCGCTCAACACTAGTTATCTGTACAATATTTGGACTGAGAAGTCTAACCTCATCTATCGATAATGGAGTACAGGTCCTGCTCCGACTACAGGATGTAATATAGAGGAAGAGAAGCTGAAAGAAGTGACAGGACTCTATGAAACAGTGGAAGCCCTGCAGACCCATCTAACATAGCGTGAATGGCAGCTTTCACTGTATCAGTGTGTGTACAGAGAAAATCATATAACCCTATATATCCCAGAGCTCATTTTCTCTCCCTCAATTTAAAACCCCCTTATATCACAACTAGCTCCTCTCCTCGTCATATAACCCTTATACCCAAGCTCAGTTTCTCTCCTCTATCATATAACCCTATAATCACAGAGTAGCTTCCTCCTCTATCATAAAACCCCTATATACACAGAGCTCAGCTTTCTTCCCTATCAATAACCCTTATATTTCAGAGCTCATTTCTCCCTCTATCATATAACCCTATATATCATATAATCAGCTTCTTCCTCAACATATAACCATATATACACAGAGCTAGCTTCCCTTCCTCTACCATAAAACCCCTATATGTCACAGAGCTCGCTCCCCCTCTGTCTATAACCCTATATATTACAAGCTCACATCTCTCCTTTTATCATTTAACCCTATATATCACAGAGCCCCCTTTTTCTCTATCAATAATCTATATATCACAGAGCTCAGCTTCTCTCCTTTAAAATAACCATATATATCACAAGCTCCGCTCCTCCCCCTCTATATAAAACCCCTTAAAATACAGAGCTCGATCCTCTCCTCTATATTTTAACCCTATATTAAAGGGCTCAGCTTCTCCCCCTTATCATATAACCCTATATATCACAGAGTCAGCTTCTCTACCTCTATCATATAACCCTATATATCACAGAGCTCAGCTTCTGTCCCTCTATCATATAACCCTAGAGTACTAGGGCTATAGTTTTACTAGGCAAAGATAAACAATTTTCAAACAGGCAATACTGCTGCTCAGCTGTAAAGAAGGGAGGCTACATACAGCACAAAAAATGCACAAATGAGCCCAGAAAACATCACAGGGAGATGAATAAGATCAACCCCTTCAATCATTAACTAACAATGTTACATAGATGGGCATGTCCTGTTGTTGGTAAGCAGCCATGTAGTGGACTTATTCAAGTGCGCTATATAGGTGGCGGGTGCCAGCTGGTTATTACAGCTGACATCCGCCACTAACAGCAGATATCAGAGCTGGCTCCGATCCCTACTGTGTAACCCTTCAGACACCAGGGTGATCGCGGCCGCGACATCTATATTAATCAGAAACAGTGCTGTGCAGGCAGGAAGTAATAGAACCACCATCTTGGTACAACCTTCTACATTATTTATCTAATGCAGAAGTGTGTATAAGCAATCGAGCCCCTTTGTAGTCAAGTATATCCTAAATGTAAAAATAAAAAAGAGCATAATTTTTTTTATAAATTTAAGTATAAAACATAAAAAATATTAAAAGTTCAAATCATCTCTCTTTTGCTATTTTACAAATACAAATAAAATTAAAAAATGTACAAATAATTGGTAGCGACGCGTCCGTCTTTTAAAATATAACATTATTTATCACTAACGCTGAACATCATAGAAGAAAAACAATGTGTTTTTTGGTCAATTTATGTCCTCAGAAAATTGGAATAAAGAGTGATCAAAAGTCGCTTATATCCTAAAATGGTACCAATAAACACTATGGATGACATGTATGTATTTTGGCCCCCAAAACGCCATTTTTTTTGCGTGCATTAGTAGCGTAGAATGCACCTAAATGTACAAACCGGTTCTACTGCAAGTCATAAATGTGGCGCTTTCTAGCTCCAGAATGACAACTCAGGATCAGGTAAACCACTTTTAACTTGGTCTGCCTGTTCCAGCAGTAATGCCCAGTTTTGCCGTCCTCCCTTCATAAATGTGTAGCTTCGTATGGTTGTAGTGCGACGCCTCCAGAACACCCCCTGATCTCAGGCGCATTACAACATATCTAGTAGTATTGGAACCATACATACATATAATACATATATGTATATATGAAATATATATAAAAACTTACTTGTGCCATATTTGTACGTATTTTAATTTTATTTTGTTCACACTTCAGTATGTATGCATATATATATATATATATATATATATATATACATACATACTGAAGTGTGTACAAAATAAAATTAATATATATATATATATATATACACATATATATATATACACACAGATATATATATATATATATATATATATACACATATATATATATATATACACAGATATATATATATATACACAGATATATATATATATATATATATATATATATATGTATATATATATATATATATATACACACACACACACACATACATACATACCGAAGAGGGAACAATATAAAATTAAAATGCGTACAAATATGGCACAAGTATGTTTTTTTTTTTTATATTTTACACAACTTCCCCATGGCACGGTATGAGATGGTGAATGGCACCATTAAGATGTACATCTTGTCCTTTCCAAAAACAAGCCCTCATATGTCTATGTAGATAGAAAAATTAGAATGGCTCTTGGAAGGCGGAGAGTAAAAAAATAAAAAGCCAGAAAATTATAACCGCCTGACAGTAAGGGGTTGAAGCACTAAATTAGGTATATTAAAATATAGTACCACAATAATTAGCATTGATATATAGATATTACCGTGAATTAAAAGAGCCTGGAATTCTTTACAAGAAAGCTCCACCCCCTATGGGTTGTGTCTAGTGCTGCAGCTTAATTCTATTCACTGAAAGGGTATATTCACATGGCATTGTTGCATCCGATTTTGGATCCGTGTTTGATCCGAAAGTCGCATCCAAAAACGTATTAGCAATCAGATCCTAAACGTATCCAACACATTTCCAACACGCAGCTGCGTGTTTGGATGCATGTTGGAAGCAGCAGGATTGCACCCTATAGTTTAAAATAGGGCTCCTCCGAAAGACACAATGTAACACGCATCGGCGATCACTCGTGTGAATGCCGATAAGTGTTTTACATTGTGAGCAGTGTAAAATCACACTGCTCATTGCTAGATGTGTGTTTGGGTCCGTCTAGACCAGAGGTCCCCAACTCCAGTCCTCATGCCCCACCAACAGGTCATATTTTCAGGATCTCCCACAGAACGCACTGACAATAATAAAATCACCTGTGCAGCATAATTGTATCACCAGTGCACTGCTAAGGAAAGCCAGAAAACATAACCTGTTGCTTCGCCTTGAGGACTGGAGTTGGGGACCCCTGGTCTAGACCGACCCAAACACACATCTAAGAACGTATGTTCACACGGACCCAACATGCCGGGTGAACATACCCTAAGCAGAACCTGTTTGTATCTAATCTATAAAACAAAGACACGCTAGTAAGGAAGTTCGTTCAGATTCATTGTAAATGATGGACAGACTTTCCCAGACAGTATGTATTGAATAATGGAGGTTATGTCAACTACTTATTCTATGGTTATGGAGGATTACATGGAACATGATTCAAGTTATCAAACTTTAGCACTTTCAAAGACAACTCTATATCTCATCCCGCTATCACGAGGGTCCACAAACTGTCTCCATTTATCCACTGAACATTGACGAGCAGTGATGAAAACCCATCCAACCTTTAATCTGCTTGGTGAAGTAACCTTATCAAAAACTATACAGGTGAAGGCTTAGAATTCATCATTTATCCTGTTCACTCCGACGTGAATACACATATTAGATTTTCGTGACACATCAATTCACCACAAAAAGCACCAAAGCTCTCAGCAGGCTGATGAAAGGACTGAAATACACAATTTATAGAAGCACTAAAAGCTTTTAAAGGCAGATAAAACAAATACATGAGACGTTCTTATTTAATCGCCTCTCTAAACATGAAATCTGTCTGCAAATGATAGTGAAGGAATCATGAGGAACATATGAGGCAGGGAGAAGTATCCAGGGTGTTTAGATGTGTTGGCAAATACGAGAAATACCTCAGGGGAGTTTAGACAGAAACACAAGACAAGATGAGAGACAGCGGATATCCATTACACAACTGAGACGCGGATGACTTTGTACAAGTAGACTCGGGGAGGCGAATCACGCAGTTTTTTATGACCTCTAAATGGAAACCATGTTTACAGGCAATGTGCCACACTTTAAGTGGAGCTTGGTGGAGAAAAAGTAAATTTTCTATGGGTATGGGGCTCAGCTATCTGGTTTCAGGTGTGGCTAGGATTGGGAAAACAACAATGGAAATGCACACTAAGAAAAAACAATATCGATAAGTGTAATATTGGCAAGCTGAGCTGCTATTGCTAATGTAGAGTCGCAACAACAGATAATTAAAACCTATTATTTTAGAAGCCAACATAAACAGCAAGTCATACAACTTCAAAACACCTAAAACCAAGTGCAATATGTTTTCTGAACAATAAAAGAGTGGTTGAGGTTTTTTTTTCTTAAAGGAGTTGTCTCACCATGCTGTTTCACTGAGCAAAAAGCAGTTTTCGATCATGCATCCGGTCTCTTCTCGGTTAGGCTGTGGGTGGTTCTATAGCAGTGATTAATATATTAGCTCAGAATTCACAGGTCAGGAGATGTTATCTTTAAAGGGGTTGTCTCACAACAAAGATTAGCTTTCAACATGAAGGAAACAGTAAATGAAGACATTTTCCAAATATACAGTATTATTTTGTTTATTTTTCTTTGTTGAGGAAATAAAAGTTATTTTATCAGCTCTGAGTGCACGCAGGCTTCTCAAGGTAACTGACATGCTCTCCCCTGCTTTTTGTCTTATCTGATAGCGGGGATGACATCATCACACAGGTTGGCACATAGAACTAACAAACAAAGGAGACTAATTACGTTTGTTTACTTCAGCTCTGAAGCTTCTTTGTACTTTAGGTAAACATATCCTGCTCTCATGTCAGAGTAATTAGCAGAACTTTGAATACTGAGCTGATATGCTAATGAATGACATAAAATTACCCAGGGCCTAACCAGGAAGAGACAGGATGCATGAATGCAAGCTGTTATTGGCTCTGTGAAACAGCGTGGTGAGACAACCCCTCTAAGTCCAGAGAGCTACAGAGCTCAAAGTAAACAAACAAAGGAGACCCGTTTCAGATAACACACTGTAATCAAGCTGCTGGCAGTCCTGACCTGTAGTGATGTCATCCCTGCTATCAGATAAGACAGAGCAGAGAGAGAAGGGGAGAATAAGTCGGTCACCTAAAGAAACCTTTGTGCACTTAGAGCTGATAAAATCTACCTTAACTCCTCAAAAAGGTCAAAAAATAGAGCAATATATTAGGAAAAACTCTTCAATTACCAACCCGTACATGTTGAAAGCTAATCTTTGTAGTGAGACAACTCCTTTAACTGAAGTAATAAAAGAGCTGAGAAAGCAGTCACTTCCTTGATAGAAAATGGCCTTTATGGAATATCCAGTGGGAATACCTTTTGAAGCAGGTGTCCAGGTGTGAGTTTTAAATATGTATGTACCTATTAGTAACTATTGGTGATGTTATGGAAGAGGTGAACATTATAAAGTGTTTCTTATCATGTACGTCATAGCCCCCACACAGTAGTTAGAAAATGATACATTATAATATTTAAATAATTATAAAAAGCTTAGGTAGCTACTATACAATGTGAGACTCCTCTAAAGTTATATTCCAGGCCACCTTATACCAAATATGGTCACAGCGCTCGACCTCAGGGAAAAGACCTAACTAATTGGTTAAAAGACCACTTCGTAGAGGCATGGGTTCTAATGCTTCAATAACTGGTTGGCTCTGTGCCTCACTCCTTATCTTTTTTTTCTGTATGGACGTCTATAAACACAGGCTGGGGGCTTCGTGTTGAGAGAGAAAGCGGATTCCATGGACACTGGAAACTTCTTCTGTGTGTTTTCTCAAGCATGCTATGCTAAATAGAAAACCAAAGTGAACACCCTTATCACATTATTTTAATCTGACCTAAAATAGTACATTGATATGTCTGAGCTAAAATAGTACATTGATATGTCTGACCTAAAATTGATCATGCTTACTTGCGCTTTACTGTCCTCATTGTTTTCTGATTGGCTGCTCTATTATAGCAAAACTGTGGAAAATGACTACAGGACAGCTACTCTGTCTACAGGGTTCTGAAGTAGTCTGAAGTCCACCCCATATCTCATCATTGGTCTAGGTTGTTTCTCTGTCTCTCCTAATGGCAGCTCTGTCTCCCCAGATTAATAAATGTACAAAAAAAAATGAGTGCCCTACTCAACTGAACAAAGAGTATGTCAAAGTATGGCACAAAGACAACAAAAGCAGCATTTCCTGATGAAGCTGCAGTGGGCAGCGATGCACATTGACTATTTCTGTAAATTATGGTATGATCTTTTTCAGAATTGTTCCCCCTTTAGTGAGATATTTGCACTTTGACAGCTATCTCACTTTGTGCTTTATTTACCTAACAGTCATGTATCTGTTTATCCATAACAAACTTCCAGGTGAAGCAAATAGGAAACAATCACTTTGCATATCGATTTCAAGCAGTGAACACCTGTCCTGGTGTTGTGTTCACAATGTTTTTTGTTTTTTTTAGGTATACAGTACAGTATATACACGCCATGCATATATCATACGGTTATCATGGTCCCCAAAAAACTTTCTAATGCTGAAAGTGAAGTAAAGAGGTAAGAACAACAAATTAAGTTAAAAATTGACCTGAACTGGCAGGTATGACAGTGGCGTACGTGTGTCTGAATTAGTCATTCAATATGGCGTAGCTAATCTTTGGTATCAACAATTTTGAAACATATAGAGGTCATTAAAGCTGCTGATGTAGAGAAAAGAGTAAAAGAGGTGGCAAATCAAAGGTCTCAAATAATGAAAGAGACAGAGAAGTTATTATTGGTGTGGATAAATGACAGACAGATAGATAGTTGGTAATAGTGTTTTGGAGGCCTTGATCAGCAAGAAAGCATTTGTGGGTGCCGGAACCAATTAAATACATTTGATTTCTTTCTTTTTTTATGAGAAAAAGTGCTTGTCTCTCAAACTGATCGGCAGTGAACCAAACTTCCAGAACGGATTGTGGTTGAGTGCCAAAGTACCACTTTACAGCCTAGTAACCACCAGTGAAAACATATGTACGCCAGGTATTTGCCACATATCAAGTGTCTGCCAAATACAGTAAGCGAGCCCTTGGAGGTTCCTTGACATTTATCTGAAAGCCTATTTTTCTATAAAGCAATAGGGCAGATTTCCTAATTCTGTTTAATACATAAAGCAAATTTAGAATAGACAGTCTAATAATGCACCAAATTTATCACAGTGGCTCATGCTGAATGATACATTTGCCACAATTTTAGACATTGTTATCTTACCTACTGAACAGCTTAGTAACACAAATATTTTGTCTTGCAATCTTGGTGCTGCTGTCATATCTAAACTACTAAAATATGGAGTTATATCATTAAGAGAAGATGTATAATCATGGAGTCCTACGCGACTCCTCTGGAAACTACATAATCCCAGTAACATTGTTCCTGTACCAGTTACTGTCCCAGTCAGGGCCGCCAGCAGAATTTTCAGGGCCCCCTACAGCTAAAGTGGCTGGGCCCCCTGTTAAACCCGCCCCCACCCAACCCCCATCGCCCTGTCCCCACCAACCACGCCCAGCAATCCAGGGACCTTGAGCGGGACCCCACAACGCCCAGGAGGCTTGAGAGGCCCACTCAGGACCCCTGAGATTTGCAGGGCCCCAATCAAGGCGAAGTCCCCTCAGATTTGGGGGACCCGCTAAAGGCCCCTGTGATTTGTGGGGCCCCAAACAAAGCCCCTAAGATTTGTGGGGCCCTGCTCAAGGCCCCACAAATCTTAGGAGCCTTGTGCATGCCCCCACAAATCTTAGGAGCCTTGTGCATGCCCCCACAAATCTTAGGAGACTTGAGTGGCGCCCCCAACTCCTAGGGGCCTTCAACGGGGCCCTGTAAACCCCAGTGGCCTTGAGCGGGGCCCCCAAATCTTAGGAGCCTTGTGCATGGACCCACAAATCAGAGGAGACTGGAGTGGGGCCCTACAAATCCCAGGGGCCTAGAGCGGGGCCCCACAAGTCCCAGAGGCTTGAGAGGCCCGCTCAAGACCCTGAGATTGGCAGGGCCCCAATCAAGGCCCCTAATATTTGTAGGGCCCCAATCAAGGCCCCTAAGATTTGGGTCCCCCAATCACGGCCCCTGGGATTTAAAGGGACCTGTTCAAGGCCCCTAAGATTTGTGGGGCCCCAAACAAGGCTCCTAAGATTTTTGGGGCCCTGTTCAAGGCCCCCCAAATCTTAGGAGCCTTGATTGGGGCCCCACAGAACTGGGAACTGGCCTGGCATCCCTATGGTAAAAATAGGGGGCCAGGCTGCAGATGGAGCAGGCAGCACACATTAGTTGTTTTACATTCAGTGTTACTCACTTCAGCTAGAAGCATCCTGTGCATGGAGCAGTCGGTCCTTCCCCCCCTGCTCCCTCTGGCTGTGGGCGTGACGTCACTGATCTGCCGCGGCCAGAGGGAGGAGGGGGAGGGGCGGACTGCTCCGTCTGTGCACAGGATGCTTCAAACTGAAGTAAGTGACACTGAATGTAATGTACACAGCCTTACTAGCAGCCCGGCCCCCCTCTGACAGCACAGCTGATTGTGATGGTAGGGAGAGCAGGTCTGCGGTCTGCTCTCCCTTCCATTAGCGTGGAGCAAGGGGGCGGAGCCTGGCGCCGGCGGCGGGCCCCCCCTTGCTTCACATTCTGGCCGGGCCCCATACACTTGTAATGCCTGTACCCCCCTATTGGCGGCCCTGGTCCCAGTAACAGTTAATTTTACCAAGCATTTGGTTGAGAGAGCACACATCTATTCTGTACATAGTAATGGTTAATCACAAAAATGGATACTTTGATGAAAGTGATGAAAGGTGACCCACTCTACAGGAAAGCGTAAAGAGTACAAAACAAAAAAGGAAAGCTTCGACCTTGCAGATCACCACAAAAGTGGCTAAATCAACAATCCTTTTGACCTCTGTCAGGTCAATATAGGCCTATATCTATGTCTGGCATATTTTAGTTTTCATGGTGTATATACTGAATGTGCTAACATAACATGATGTAACTACAACCTAACAAAGTCCCAAATTAATACTTTGCTGACCGGGGTCACTGTTATGCCATTGAGAAACAATATTCAAAAAAGCAGTCTTGCATTCAGGTGCTGTTCACTTGTCATAGACTTTGAGAAAAATCTGCTGCAATGCTCCCTTCCTATATTACACATGTTCATGTGTTCATGGATTGTTGGAACAGTGAAGAATGTGATTGAGAAGAGAGTTGATGGATGCTGCTGCCAAAAATAAGCTAAGGGAATAACACAATTAATTTCCCACTACTTATTCTTAATAATTTTTTTTTTAGTTTAGAAAAAACACTAGATGCACAACGTACTGCAGCAGCACCCCACAAATCCTGGTTCTTATCCTAGACAATGTTGTTCATTACTAGGAGATCACAGCTCTGAAGCCTCCAGAACTCTGTGTGCAGCTTATGATCAGCACAACATAATACATTTACTGAATATGAGATGTAAGACTATGTCCACACAACGAGTACGTCAGGTCGTAATCCAAGCAGATTCTGACTTGAAATACTCATTAAATAACTACACACTGGAAGGGAAAGAAAACAATAAAATATAACTTTTATTGAAAACACTTAAAATTCTAGCAACCTATCCCAAGCACACACCATAGTTATACTAACAGGACTATATACTTGTACAAAATTCTATATACAAAGGGACAGGTATAGAAATAGTTCCATAGAAAAGCTACAATCCCTATAGGCTCCCTATAAATTAGATTACCCTACCTAACAAACCAGAACTATCGTCCCAAAAAGGACGGTTCTGCCAGGAACCTGTCCCTATAGCTACAAAAGCCCTATACTGCCCTTTCCAATCAGGATTATGGCAAAAAAGATCTAACCTCTATGGCTGCAGAGTTGGCTATCTGATCACAATAAGGTATCAGATAATCTCACCTCCCTTTAAGTAAATATAGCATCCATTAGAGAAAAAACATAAATACTCTCACCTCACCATTAGGATGACTAAAAGTCATACTCCTCTAAACCATACATGCCAACTCTCCCGATTTGGGCGGGGGTTCCCGCTAATGGGGGTAACCTCCTGGCCCCCCGGAAAAGTCAGCGCACCTCCCGCCGCCAGCAGGCAGCGGGGGTTCTTTAAATCACCGAGGCGCCGGAGTACCGTCAGGGCGCTGCTCCGGCACCACCTGGGCCGTTCCGACAGGTGGGTGAGGCGGGCGCTGCTCACCAGAGGGGACGCCGCGGCCACCCACCCGCCCGTCTCACCCGCCCAGCGAGTCTGACTCTATAGGGGCACTACCTGGCTATAGGGACACTACCTGGCTAAAAGGGGGCATTACCTGGCTATAGGGGGCACTACCTGGCTACAAGGGGCACTACCTGGCTACAAGGGAGAACTACCTGGCTACAAGGGGCACTACCTGGCTGTAAGGGGCACCTACCTGGCTGTAATTGGGCACTACCTCACTATAAGGGGCATCTACCTGGATATAAGGGGCACCTACCTGGCTGTAATTGGGCACTACCCAGATCACTTCAGGGGACAAAGATTGGTAGGCAGAACCAGAAAGCGGTGCAAAAATAACTGTGAGACCAGAGCATATGTCTCTTAGCGTCCAAATATAGCTATGGTGTGCCTTATACACTAAGAGACATATGCTCTGGTCTCACAGTTATTTCTGCACCGCTATCTGGTTCTGCCTACCAATCTTTGTCCCCTGAAGTGGTCTGGGTAGGCACCGAAACATGTTGGGACATCATTAAAGTAAGACGTATTTTTCTTATCCTACTTTCATCTGTAGTATGTTTAGGGTAATAAAGGGTTATTTACACTAGGGGCAGGTTCCGGACGGGATCATCGTCCTTATTGGGACTTCTATATTTTCCCGTGTGTTAGGCTAGGTAATAACAGGGTACCTCATAGGGCCAAAGTCTCTCAGGACCCCTGTACTCTGATTATTCCACATTCCTGTCCCTGATGTAAGTATATTCCTGTAACATTTGGCGGTCTGTTAATATTTTTATAAGTGGCTCAAATACATTAGTATAATTACCTCAATAGATTGCACCTATGTTTTGAACTATTTCTAAATAAAGGTTATATTTTATTTAGTGTGCCTTCCAGGATATAATTTATGTATTTATCTTTTTTTGGTATTCAGGAAAAATATACCTCTAGTGCTCTTTCTACAGAGGGTTGAGTTTGTATGGTGATTGGGGAAATGTCACAATTGTGAATAAGGGACGTGAAAATTGCAGACCTCCACATGCATTGATACGAGAGGTGTGCGTCAGCTACAAAGCTGCGTGAAGGCTGAATTATACACTACAGGGGAGTAGCTCACCACCAAAATGAACCAGAGGGCTAGTAGAAGTGTGTCTAAATTAACAATTCAGTGCTGTGTATGTGGCTCCAAAACAAATTGATGATCGATGGACCCCTGCTAACAATGTTGCATCGACAGAAAAAACATTCATTTTCATGGCAGTATAGAAATTGAAAGTGAAGCTTTCTGATTCATCAAATGAATAGATGTTGGCGTGTCAGGCAGGAAACATCAGAGAACAAACACCTCGCATCCATTGCTGGAAGAACACAAGCTAGTGGTAGCAACGTTATGGTCTGAGGAATGTTTTCATGGGATTATCTGGTTCCACTCATCTATGTGTAAGGGACTGTCAACTGATTTAGGTATGAATCCATTCTTGCAGATCACGTACACTCATGTATGCTCATTGTCTTCCCTGTGGCGGATAGGATCTTCCAGCAACACAATGCAATGTCACATGGCTTGAAACATAAAACATTGATTGCAAAAGCATGATTATGACTTCAAAGTAGTACCATGGCCCCTTAATTTTCCAGACTGGAACCTAGTTGAGCATCTATAACACCATGGCAATCACTGTGTTCTCTCGAAGGATCCTCTTCACACACTCTCCAGGAGCTGCGGGATGCCGTCAGCATGGCTCCAGATACCTGTAACAACCTACTAGGACCTTATTGAGTCACTCCCAGCCTGTCTAGCTGCTGTTTGTGCTGCACCTGGCAGTTTCTCTGAATATTAGTTGGTGGCCATAATAATGTGACTCAACTGTGTATATCTAAATTGGTGACATCCCAAATTTATGCAAAGGACACTGATTTAACTAGGAAACATTGGGTTGGCAAAGAGAGGAATGCAAGGGACAAATTTTACCTTTCAATATAAAACATGGCAACTAGTGGCATATAAATGCCCTCTGTGCCCATCATATAAGGTAAAGACTTGGCGATTATACCCAATGTACCTCCACTTGCAGGATAGCGCAATGTCTTAACACACTAAACATTTTTTTGATTCCCTTTGAATTAAGTACCTTTGTGGTTATCCTGGGCACACAAGCTGCCTGCATGAAAATTCTTTCTCTATTTTCTTTGGTTCTGCTACAATTTCACATCCTTTGGGGAATATTTACTTTGTAGACAAGTCTTGGAAGCAAGAACATCTCACCCTTAGGTTTTGATTCCTGAATGCCACTACAGGGTATAGAAAGACCTGTTTGATCCCCAGGAGAATTTCCTAATGATGTTTTTCTTGCATAGCTTCAACTATTTTTTCCAGCTGTTTACTCTGAAGCAGCAGAAGCTGAAATGTACCAACCCAAATGATTTGGTTTAAAAAACATTCCTTTAATTAATATGTGCAAGGTTTACTATGTCTTCTTGTGTTCTGAGTAATGGGATATGGTCCCAATCCGTCCACACAGTGTCTGTGCAGCACAAGAATGGGGTTGCTCTTCAAAGTAACGCAAAACATGTTTCTTTTATGCTGCGAGGCAAATACTTTGAACATGGGTCGCTGTTTTTGTTCCAGGCAGGGCATCTGAAATTAATAAAAGGCAATCAAGCTAATTAAATCAATCGAATCCAGGAATATCCCACATTTCTCCACAGGAAAAGAAAAAAAAACTCTCACACTCATCTTTAATTTTACCCTTGGTTGGCTCGAAGATCTAACTGAATCACTGTATACAAAATATGTGTAATCAGTGAATCACATGGGACAGGTCGATTAGTAATGGTCTCTAAAACATTATCAGGCATATCAATGGAATGAATTAAGAGTCGAAACTACAAGACCTGACAGAGACAGAATTAAGCTTGGTTCACACACAGCAGCTGCTGAATGTGGATGAGACTGTGTCCACCATGGTATTAGTGGCAAAACTGCATGGCCACTGGCCACCACATGAGAGCATGGTCTTGTCTACAGCCACAGGTTGGAAACCCTGCCTTAGGGTGCTTTCACACAGCAGAGTTTTGGTGCAGTATTTACTGTGCTCCAATTAAACTGTCTTTATTACCAGCAAGCTTTTTGCACTTATCTAAACAATCTGGAAAGTGAGGAATCAATTAGTGCGTTTGTAATCCACAAGACTTCAAACACAGTAACTGATTACTTACTTGAAACACCTTTCTGAACAATTTAGACAACTGAAAGAAGCTTGCTGGTAATAAAGGCAGTTTAATTGGAGCGCAGTTAAAACAGCACCAAAACTGCACTGTGTGAAAGCACCCTTAAAGGGGTTTTCCAATCTTGCTGTTTCACAGAACCTGCTCTTCACAGTAAGCTTCAGGCTCCCACTTGTGTTTCTGGATGAGGATGGTTTAGCAGCAGTTACTGACATCTCAGCTCTGCTATTCCTAGCTAACCCTGTGAGAAGAGCATTGATGATGGAGGGTATAAACAGCAGAGCACAAGGATATAGTGCTGTAATGGGTTCAACTCTGTCAAGATAAGCACGTTTCTGTGCTCCTGATAACACAGCAGGGAGAGATTTCTCTATTCAAGCCAGGGCTGCTAAACCAGAGAGAGGTGGTGGGTAACTTAAGTAACCTGTAAACGAGCAGGTGATAAGATCTTCTCTAAGGGGGTGTTCACACTGCATTTTTGGATCTGTGTTGGATCCAAAACTCGCATCCAAAAACGCAGCAGCGATCGGAACCTAAACGGATCCAACACGTATCCAACACGCAGCTGTGTGTTTGGATGCGTGTTGGATGCAGCAGGATTGCACCCTATAGTTTTAAATAGGGCTCCTGCTGCATCTTTTGGATCAAGAATTGACGTCAATTCTTGGAACGGATCCGAAAGACGCAATGAGACACACAGCAGTGATCACTCATGTGAGTGCTGATGCGTGTTTCACAGTAAAAGCAATGTAAATTGCAATTGCTCATTGTGAGAAACGTGTTTGGGTCCATTTAGAGTCCGACAGACGGATGCAAACACGCAGCTAAACACGTATGTAAACACGGATTCAACACGCCGCGTAAACATACCCTAACTCTTAAAGGAAGCTAAATCAGAACAGCAGTGTATTTGGTAATAGTCTTTTTTTACCTTTGCCTACATGATCAAAGTTAATCAATGTAGTGAGAATAACACTTTAACAGGAGAGATCAGTATTTCTTAGGGGGAGTTTCACATAGCTGTATTAAGTATGGGGCTGTTGTGAGCATAACATGAATGCTGAAATACAGTCCAATGCGTTGTTTTCCTGTGATTAAAACCCATCATCTATCCAGTATGGGGACTGCTGCTCCATCCAACATTTATGGGACTGCTGCTTATGATCAAATACAGGGCTTGGCTATCTTTGGCAGTCCCATAGCCTTTGAAAGGAGCAGAAGATCAAACTAGACTTCCCCTAACTCAGTGTAACACAAGATCGCCATTCTCATGATTAGTGGAGTTGACAATAGCTGTACCCTCACGGATTAGACACTTAAAACCCATCTTGTGATAAAAAAAAACTTTAGGAGGTGTAGTTGCTCCTTGGAAAGATAATTATTAATTTTGAACATTCAGACTCTTTCACCAGAATCTGAACCATCCAAAGCCACTGCCTGTAGTCAATCATTCCTATAGCTGTCATATTCTGGTATCTTAAAGGGGTTTTGTCACGATCTCTTTTCATACCTCCTGCATCCAGCTCTTCAGCTCTGTGTGCTCAGAAGGGGGCGTGTGTGATTTGTTTGAATTGCATATCATGTGACCCAGCAGGATGACATCACCAGGTCTTTCATCTCTGTAGTCAAAGAAAGATCTGTTTGTGTAAAGCATTGTGAATAGCTGAGAGGTATTATTTTTGCTTCACAGCACAAGGGTCCTAGGTTCAAATCCCTGCAGGAACCAAACCTGTGTTGTTTTTTTTCTCTTTATCAATGCACATAGCTCAGTGAGTTTTCTTTTTTATTTATTTGCACTAATTGACTAATTACTAACGAGTACAGAGGACTGGAGTAGAATGACAGCACCTGGGGTTTGAACACTCAGTAGATGCCTGACAGGAAAAGTGATGTCTGAGCATGAGTGACCAGGACTGAGAAGCTCTCAGCCCTGGTCGTATCCCCTGGAGACGAGCTATAAACAGTGAATCACTAAAGGAGCAGCTAAAACAAAAACGGTGCAGAATTTTTAATAATAATGAATAGTGAAAATGTTTGTTATTTCATTTGCAAGCTTCCCACGTCAATTTTACTTCATGGCAAAACCCCTTTAAATGATGATCTCTCAGCCTGTTTATGGCACTTTCTCTAAAGGCAGCGTAAAGTAGCGAAGGTCACCCTGATTCCTGTGCTACGTCACTTGTGAGTGAATATGCAGCAGTTCTGAAAAACTCCCAGTTGCTGTGTAATACCAGCTTAGTGAGACAGGAGCCAAATGAGATTTAGACTTTAGCATCTGTGTACAAGTTAATCGGCCTTGTTGGATTATATTGGTCATTGTTGAGTACTATGGCTAAAAGTAGTCCATGCCAAATGGCAATGGCTAATCAGCATAGCACCAATGGAAGTCTAGATAAACCCATAGACAACAGCTGAGACAGATCCATGGATTTCAGGGGTGTAACTAGAATTCATAACCCCAAAAAATCAGGGAACCTAAATAGTTGTGATAGATCGCATAAAGCAACCGACTACTTGTTGGGCCCCCTCAGCCTCTGGGTTCCATACACCTGAGTAGTTGCCAATGCCATCTACAATGCATATAATAAAAATATATATTCTACAGCACATGAACCATTACAGAATACACAGTATTACTGTACAGTGATAGTCTACCCAACTTGTCCATTCCTATGGAAGTCACGATCATATCTGTAGTTTCGATAAAGCAGAAGGCTTATTGGTGAAATATAACCCAGTAAATCATGCAGATGACAAACTGAACTGTGCTGCATCTGTTTCTCAGCAACCTATGGCAAAGGTGCACTAGTAAACCCATTCAGCAACTTGTTGATGGTAACCAGCTTTGAATATAGTCAACCCTATCCTCATGAGTTTAATAGTAAAAATAAATTAAAAAGTTTGAGAAACAATTTAGTTTCACTCTAAGTCTTTGGTTTGGAGTAAAGCCGAAACTACATCTTCCAACTGGGTATCCCACATGTCTCCATTTTCAATTAAATCCCATGCTACGTGGGAGGCCACTTGTTGCCTCACTTAGTGAGTAAACCACCCTTCAGGCTTAAATCATTAACGTCAAGACCACAGCTATGGCGTTAGTGTGTATCATCGTGTGAGAACTTCCTGGCAGATGTACAACAGACAGCAAAGCTGCTCATCATACAGGATTCTGCCAGGAAGAGCAACAAGTTCAAAGTGATGTACACTGATCATGTAACAATGGGCGAAAAAGACTGCAGAAAGAAAAATCATTCCTCATGTCAGACATTTACATTGTATCTCACATTTCCAGCTTAATTTTGAAACTAAATTCACAATGCACAATGTACACGTATCACAAATTGGATCACAATGTGTGAATGTCTGTCCATTTTTTTGGATTACATTTTACAGTAAGGGCAGTTTCACACGTTAGGCCATGTTCACACGGCTTATTTGGACAAGGTTTTAGACGAAGTTTTCGGAGCATTTCGTCGCCCAAAACCTCGTCCAAAATGCCCCGTGTTCATTTAATTGATTCCTATGTGAAACCTCGTCGTAGTGTCATGTCAATTCTTGAAGCGTGTTTTAGGCGCGGTTTTTGGTGCAGTTTCGGCACGGTTTTGGGCGCGCTTTTTTGTCCTGGCTATTAATTTGTATGGGTGAAAACCTCGTTGAAAATCTCATCCAAGACCTCATCCAAAACCTCGTTTAAAACCTCTACTTAAGAAGCGTGTTTCAGGTGAGGTTTTGGGAACGGAAACGCTCTGAAAACCTCGTCCAAAACCATGTTAAAATAAGCCGTGTGAACATGGCTTTACTGTTTTGAAAACAAAACACTAATGTTGCGTGCACACCACAAAGGAGAAAATAGTCATCGGATTTTGAATCCTTAAACCTCAGTGTCCGATCAGTATTTGAACAGTATTTTACACAAAAATCCCAGAGTTTTTAACGCGGTTTTCATTTTTTATTGCAGTTTTCGGACTCTTGTTTTTGCATCATAGAGCATCCAAAAACTCAACAGTGCTCTATGATGCAAAAAACTATTGAAAAACAATCCCAAAACCTTGGCAAAAACTGCGCACAAAGCTTTCTGGTCGTTTTTCATGCCAACCCATTGACTTCAGTAGTAAATTTTCCACTGTTTTCCAAGTGAAATTCGGCAGATCATTGAACTGGATTGTTCTGTAAAGTACCAAGCTTTTTGAAAAACGCCGGTTTTGAAATTCGACCTCAGAAAACCGAATCTGTGTGGACTACAACTCGGATTTTCTATTGAGGTCTATGGGGAGGGTTTTACAGTTGGTTTTTGATGGTTTTGAAAATTCAAATCCACATCAAAAAACAACTGTAATTCCTTGCAGTGTTGATGTGCATTTGTTTGCTGGAAGTCAATAGGAAAACATAAAGCACCCTATAGACATTGCTTTGTATTGTTTTTGTTTTCTCTAGGTGCATTTTTTGAGTAGCATTTTTTTTAAAACACAGAATGCAGGTGATATAGAGTTTTTTTGTTTTTTTTACTGGGATTTTGTAGCATTTTTCTCCCCATAATGTGTTTTTGTAGTGTTTTTCCACATTGCAAGTCATGCGATGAAGGACACGATCTGTGATTACGAAATACACGTCAGGAAAAACAATGCATCTAAAATTGCATGTACCAGTACACACTTTTTGGCAAGAATGCTACAAAAACTACACAGAAGAATTAATAAATAAATACTAACTATATAATGTAGACAAGTCCTCCAAGTCTTACATCTATGCATAAGGCACAGAGGTCTTCTCTCTTAGAAGCATTACTTTTAGGAAAGAATGCCTCAGTATTTTGGTACCCGTACTAGGCACAGTTTATAAAATCCTTTCCCAAAGAAGCACAAAGAACTTTCTAGTCCCCTATACTGTGCATTAGATTGTATTCATAATTACAATGTATCCCTTGTAACGCTTGTGAAATATCTGTACAGTTAGGAAACGACTCACCAGAAACTCCCAAAAGTGGAATGAAGCACAGAAATTACAACTGAAAGAAGCGCTCACATTTATTAATCCATTCTGATGGTAAAAATTCCTATAACAACAAATATCAGAAACACTGCTCACTTTTACTTTGCAAGTCAGTCGCAGAAAGTTTGTATGTTTTGGCAATTTGTACAAAATCCTTGTACATCACCGGGAACTATATGATTTTTAATCAAATTAACATAGCTTTATTGTTCATCTAATGATTTATCCCCAAACCCTGTGCCACATAAAACTGTTGTGTGTTGGAAAGCAGCCGGACTAGGAAAGCCAAAAGAGATCCATCAAAAGTCTTTGGGCACAAAACATGTAACGGGAGAAGGACCCCCTGTAATTCACCTAACATAACACTGACTCAAGGATTCCCAGACAGACTGATCCTGGTGGTCTTTAAATGAAATGCTCGAAGAACAAATTTTAGTATTGTTTAAAAGTGGACTGAAAAACACAAATTCTAACATTTACGATAAAAGTTCACATGAGAGACATTCAAAGTAACAAGTTCTTAGTTTCTGCAAGCTGAAAAACAACAAATCTGTCACCATCTATGAGAGAGGCATTTAATAGTATGCGTACCTTTCTACTACATTTTACATCAATGCAACATTACATTTCTCTGTTGGATCAAAGCAAATATAACATTTTTTAATATCAGTCATTTATAGGGAATATGTCAGAATGAAACACTGTTCAATCTACTGGTATTATGTTGTAAACCAAGAGGGGCTGAGTAGATGGATTCTTTTGTGTCAAAAGATTTGGTATAACTTCTAAATTTTTCTGCTAATTTTTGCCTTAGGTGGTCTTACCTAATGAGTGTTATCCTACTCTTTATGAACATGAATATAAAGATAAGGGCTCATGCCCACGGCAAAGGACAAATACTGGTTGGTTTATCCGACCGGTATTTGTCCTGATTTAGATTCTCCCCCACAGACGCCAGAGGACGGAAGAATGAACATGTAAAATGGTTTCATGGCGGCCGGCGGTATGAAACACCGGGGACTGCTGCACGGGTTTTCCATAGTGGCGCGGTGTGTTAGTTTGAGGTCGGTTTTTCAAACGATCTGCAAAACCGCAAACCGTCTGAAAAACCGGCCGCAAACCGGTGCCGTGGGGACATGCCCTAACTGTCATTCACTCACCAGTACCACCTGCTGGACTCTTATGACATGTTGATAACATGCAAATGATAAAAAAAAAATGGAAACAAAATTCTTAAAACATCTCAATTTATTTACGACGTACAAAAATATAGGCACTTATGTACCTTGATATGCTATCTATCTTTCAGGTTTCTAATGGTCTGAGAAATGTTACTCCACGCGGAATGCACTTGGGCACATAAATCATCCAGATTTGCTGCTGGTAGCATCTTTTGCAAACTCCAACCTCCCAACTATGTCCCAGATGTGTTTGATGGGAGACAAGTCCAGAGTCAATGTAGGCCATGTAATTACATTTAGGCCATGCAGGCAAGTAACATAAGCCACATGCAGCATGGTGGTGTCCTGTCGAAAAACAGCTTTTAGGACCCCCTGGAGAAATACCTCTGATCCTGAGCTGTTAGTCTACCTGAAATTAAGACAGAAAGGGTCCAGCTATCATACATTATGCCAAGCCATGCTATAATCCCAAGAGTAGGACTTGTGTAACAAACCTCTTCATAGAGTTGGTCTCCACACCAATGTTCTCCTATCAATGTGACCGATACAAAAGTGGGGCTCTTCACTGAAGAGGATAGACCTGCATTACATCCTCCACTGCTGTCCTGCTGTGCAGCATGATAGACTTTGACAGTGGTGGTTTGAGGTCAATAGATACCCTGTAACTGAATGTCCAGTATGTAGCCCAATGTCATGTCAACATTATCTGATAGTTAGTGTTGACACTGTTTGCCGCCCTAGGCTTGGGGTGTGACATCCAGTTTCACTTGCAGTACAGAATAGGTCCCTATGCACCATTCTTCCATACATGATCTGTCTTGCATTATTTGAAACCTTCTGCACATGTGTGTGTATATATATATATATATATATATATATATATATATATATATATATATATCCAGTACCGAGTCAGCAGTTAGTAGAGTAACTGATGTGTAAGCCATAGTCCAGAACCAAAATCCAACAAAATAAGAAATGCACAGTTGCAAGAATCAGGATACGAAAAGCAATCACAGTCACAGGAAGCGGAATCAAGCAGGTTTAAATAACCCATCCCTGGCCAGGAATTGGGGTCAGGAATGAATCCACTAAGTCCCGAACAGAACCCAGGCTGAGGCAGAAAATACACAGGAAACTTTAAAAGGATAATAGCGCACTGCGGATACCACCTGTGGAAACCTACAGAAAGAATACAGAAAGAATAAGCAGATACACCACGCAAGACTCCACTGCTGAACACAAAGCATGTTCAAAGTGCATTTACATTTTGCTCAACAACATTTAGACAAGCCTGTGAAATACTGGGAGAATAAAGTCTCAACAATGAAGTTTGGAGGTAGGAGCATTTGGGTGTGCAGTTGTTTTTCAGCATACGGCACTGGCAAATATCATGTAGTTGAAGGAAGGATGAATGCACAAAAGTACTGAGACGTTCTTGATTAAAATCTGCTGCCATCTGCCAGGATGATGTAGATAAAACGAGGGTGAACATTTCAGCACAACAATGATCCCAAACACACGGCCAAGGAAACTCTCAGTTGGTTTCAGAGAATGGAAAGCTGCTAGAATGGCCGAGACAATAACCTGACCTGAGTCCATAAGAAATTCTATGGAAGGAACTAAAGATCAGAGTTCATAGAAGAAATTTCTGGATCTGCAGAGTGTTTGTGTGCAAGAATAGGCCAAAATCCCACATGAGCAATGCATGCAACTAGTTTCTCCATACAGGAGGCGTCTTGTCATCACCAACAAAGGCTTTTGTATGTATGTAAGTATAAAATAAATTTCAGTAAGCGTGTTCAATACTTTTTCTCTGTGTCATTTCTCATTATTAAACATAACTTCATTTATAGACATCTATGGTTCGATTTATTTGCTTGTGTGGTTTGGATGGGTTGTTACCAACAACTGATGAGAGCTTTGAATTACCATAATTGCGGGGCATGTTTCGGCTGTATTGCAGCGCAATTTTGCACCAAAATATGCCAACAATTATGCCGTTTGAATATACCCAGACAGGCACAACAAGACAACAAACAAAACTCCTGCTCGTCCAAGCACTTACTATACAGTGGCAGTTTCCTCACTAATACCTTAGTCAACATGGAATGTGTGCATCAGACACTGTCTTCCTCCAGTGCATAGCTTCTCTAGCCCAAATGCCAAGACCAGAGTTGCAGCCACACCTATTAAGCTTACTTGCTGACTTTAAATAGGCCAGGTAAATCCTGGCGTGGAACATGGGACCCACCCAAAGCTTTGCCTACTCCCAATAAAAAGCCATCCTGGAACTTACTGGAACAGCCATATTAACCTTAAACATGTGTCAACTGCACCTTGGTAACATGCATCCGCGGTTCTCCAGGTATATGTAAAGAACTTGCCTGGAATATATATACCATCACAGACCTTCCCAGCTGCTGCCTAACTATATATATATATATATATATATATATATATATATATATATATATAATATATATATATATATATATATATATATATATTTATATAGTGAGTACACCCCCTACATTTTTGTAAATATTATATTATATCTTTTAATGGGACAACACTGGAGATATTGCACTTCGACACAATGTGAAGTAGACAGTGTACAACTTGTATAAAAGTGTAAATTTGGTGTGCCCTCGAAATAACTGAACTCACAGCCATCAATGTCTAAACCACAAGCAACAAAAGTGAGTACACCCCTAAGTAAAAATGGACAAGTTATGCCCAATTTGCCATTCTCTCTCCACGGAGGCATGTGACTCATTATTGTTACAAGGTGTCAAGTGTGAACGGGGAGCAGGTGTGTTAAATTTGGTATTATTGCTTCCACACTCTCATACCAGTCACTGTGAGTTCAAAATGGCACTTCATGACAAAGAACTGTCTGAGGATGTAAAAAAAAAAAAGAATGTTTGTTTTACATAAAGATGGCCCTGACTATAAGAAGATTGTCAACACCCTGAAACTGAGCTGCAGCACGGTGGCCAAGACCATGTAGCGGTTTAACAAGACAGGTTCCACTCAGAACAAGCTTTACCATGGTCGACCAAAGAAGTTGAATGCACGTGCTCAGCATCATATCCAGAGATTATCTTTTCAAAATAGATGAATGAGTGCTGCCAATATTGCTGCAGAGGTTAAAGGGTAGAGGGTCAGCCTGTAAGTGCTCAGACCATATGCCACATACTTGTGGGATAGTGGGTCAGCCTCACTGTGTTTTCCAAATAAAATCCCATGCATGACAGTTGTGAAATGTTTCTTTCTATTCTACTGTTTGGCCACAAGATGCCGCTATGTCCAGTTTCCAGTATATGCAAATGAGGGACATGGTATAAGACTGGCACATGGCACCAGCCATTTTGAGAATCTGCTGAGACTCAGAGGAGAACAGACAGAGACAGTAACTGAGCTATAAAGGACCCAGGATTCAGAGTTGTTCCAGAGACAGAGGAGAGCCTGACTGTCTATACAGACGCCATCGCAGAGAGAGAGAGAACTCCTGGACAACAAGGACAAGCTATCAAAGATAGAGAGGACTGTCTGCAGCCGGACCATATACTTCATCCACAAGGATCTGCTCCTGAGGACAGGAATTGCCGGCCATCTTTAAGGTACCTCAGCGGATGCGTGCACGCCAACGAGCTCAGAACTGTGAGAAGGCCTGAAATTAGTTTAGTTAGTTTAGGCTCAGTTACAGGCCAAATGAGGGTTTTCCAAATACATGCTCCTGTACAGAACTTGCAGAGTTGGATATCACACCGTTATCTACTTGAACCGGTTCAACTGTGAGAGAAAGTTTGTGTCACATGTGTGTTTGGGAGGGAAGTGGGTAAATCCATTTAAGCTGTGTAAGCTGCTGTGCTGCACCACGAGCCTCTGCAACCACCACCACGCACAACTTTTCGCGTTGGTGCTTACGGTATTAAAAAAGATAAGGGGTTATCGGCCTTTCTGAACCCCACGGTTAGGTAAAGGTACCAGGAATCCAGAGAATACACTTTCGGCGGCGCGCTGTGCAGCACAGGGGCCCAGGATACGTATTTGTAAATTTGTGTTTGTGGGATCTGTTTACCATCTTGTTTCAGAAAATTCAGTAAAACAAACCATTGTTGAGCTGGTGTTGGAGTTGTGTTCTTTGTCCGTGACTTCGCTGTATTCCGGTAAACCTGCCCTCGGTACGCGGCTTACACACTGCTTTAAATAGATCTGCATGGCTGTTGTCCCAGAAGGAAGCCTCTTCTAAAGATGATGCATAAGAAAGCCTGCAAACTGTTTGCTGAAGACAAGCAGACTAAGGACATGGATTACTGGGACCATGTTCTGTGGTTTCTTGAGACAAAGATAAACTTATTTGGTTCAGATCGTCAAGTGTGTGTGACAGCAACCAGGTGAGGAGTATAAAGACAAGTATGTCTTGCCTACAGTCAAGCATGGTGGTAGGAGGTTCGTGGTTTGGGGCTGCATAAGTCCTAACACCTGTGGGTAGCTACAGTTCATTGAGAGAACCATGAATGGCAACATGCATTGTGACATGCTGAAACTCTTTTCACAGGGTAGTATTCCAACATGATAGCGACCCCAAACACATCTCCAAGATAACCAATACCTTGCTAAAGAAAATAAGGGTATAGGTGTTGGACTAGCAAAGCATGTCTCCAGACCGAAACCCTACTGAGCTCTAGTGAACTCCACGCCCAAGATAGTTAAAATATTGACACTTTGGGCACAATTTGTCCATTTTGACTGAAGGGTGTACTCACTACTGTTGAAAGTGGTTTAGCTGTGTGTTGAGTTATTTTTAGGGCACACCAAATTTACAGTTATACAAGTAAGGTAAGTCTACAAGTAAGGTAAGACTATTCGCTCACCATGAGAAGTTCCCTTTAGAAAATGCTCCCAGGTTTAGATACTTACATACTATTTATGGTACCCCTGGTATTATTTAAATTACTTTAATGGACACTTAGTCCAAAAGCTTCATCTCAAGTGTTTTTGCTCCCTATAAAAATAGTTAACTACAGTACAGATAACCACAATAATATTTTCAAGACTTAGGGTGGCATGTAGGAAAGGGGCTGCACCAGATATCTGGCATCTTTTCAGCCCGATATCAGGCACAGCCCCGTTCGCTACATGTTTAAAAGCAATGCATGCCATTATCAGGTGTGGGAGGCAGAGCGCACTAGCACCGTAGCGAAGCTATAGATTTATAGCTTCGCTACAGCATTTCTAGGTGCATTACTGCTGAAACAGGTAAATCACTTTCAAAGTAGTTTACCTTAGCCAGAAGTGTTGTACTAGTGCTAGAATGTTCCTGCTTTATAACCAGGTGTAGAGCGGATTCATAAATCAGGAGCATTCTAGCCTATTATTATGCACATAAAATCTGGCGTGTAAACGCCAAATTTCATACATGCCGCCCTTAATCTGGCACTGCCTAGCACTCTGTGGTTTACAGAAGTTACAAGGAAGTTTGACAGATTACTCGAAATTTTGAATTTTGTTTAAAGTGGTATCCCACCTAGCAAGGTTGTGTTATCGCTAGGATATGCCATAACATTATGACTGTGGAAGTCTGACCTGGAGGACCCACGCTAACCCCAGGAATGAAAAGACAGATTCTTTTAAGTGAGTGGGGTCATGATTTAGTTCCCTGCACACTGGCACCATCGTCCCTTTGTTCTGACGATCGATGGGGTTCATGGCAGTCAAATCTCAAATCAGAATAGTTTTTTTCTTCACAAAAAGAAAGTAGAACAGTGTTGATTAGAGGGTGAACCATTAAAAAGGAAAGCCTTGTAAAATGAATATCTACCCAAACTAATTCTTGACAATGAAGCACATTTATTTTTTTTACATTTTAAGACCTAGTTTATGACACATTTCACCAGGATAATTGTTGACCTTGTATGACCCATTCTCGTGCATAAATCACAAAATGATTCAAGTTTTATAAGGACCACAAATACACCCTCTATAAATAAATTGTAAGAGTAAATAATATATTGAGGAAGATTTATCAAAAAGTATAAGGGGACAAGTGGAGGACCTGCCAATATCAACCAATCACATTCCAGCTGCTGTTTTTCTAAGACCCTTTCATAAAAAAAGCTGTCACCATTTGCACTTTCTTTAGTAGAACATTTAAAGAGTGGCCCCCCCCCCCCCCCCACACACACACACACAAACTAATAATATGAGCTATGAATATTTTAGAAGAACACAAAAAGCAGATGATTGAGCTGTTTTTGCTTTCTTTGGCATTTTTAGCATCTTGTCATGGTTGTATTCCAAGTTGTTTACATGGTGGGTCCCTAGAATGTCTGACAATGCCAGCACAGGCTAGACGGCATCAGAATGTGCTGGCACATATCCTATTGACAAGAGAAATAGAAAAACCCACTTTATTTGCATATCTCTAGAAAAAATAACATGGAAACACCATATGGGTAATACAAGTATTTACTAGTCATTGGTTCACAGATATCTACAAACTAAAACATGTGCTTTATGCACATAGATCACCAGATCTTTGTGTATAAATTTCTACCAATCAAGACTTGTCACTCATACACAAAGATCCCCACAGGTCTCTAGAACTCAAAACTTGTTCTTCGTACACAAAGGTCTCTGCAGATCTCTACAAACTAAACTTTGTCCATACTACTATATATAGTCTCTACAAAGATCTAGGGTGAAATATACCAATATGAATGTGCCATTGTTTTGGTGTATTTTGCACCCAAAAAAACTTTCGATGCCCTATTCTCTATTTAAATGAACTGTAATATACCAAAACTAGGCACATTATACGCCCAGCGCGACACATTTGAACGCGCCTAAAGTAGGTGCATTAAATATGCTAGCAATGATATGCTTATGCTAAGTGCCTAGATAGGCACATCAATTTTACAATGCAAGGTAGACCACACGCCAGATTTTTGACAGGTTTGTTCCTTCAGGTGCACTTTACACTGATTTAATGTGCCTTAAAACTAGCATGGAGGCGCCTCTTTTCAGACATGTCGCCCCCAATGATTATAAGTGGCCATACATATAGGATCAAACTGGAGAGTTGGTGTGTATCAACCCTTAGATTTGCCATGATGATTTTCAGTACCTCGGAAAAAAGCATTTAGTACGTGATATTGAAGGTGTTTGGCCTTTACTATAAATGCATACAGATGCTTCTTTTTTCACATACAACAGAGAGAGAGAAAAGGAAAAATCCCGCTAAAGAAGTATTAGCTAATCTTAGCAAAGTATGGAATGAACAATTTACACAAAAGAGCTGAAGAAGTCCCAAATGTATATTCAGTCTTTAGAATCCTTTTTAATAGGCATCTTGCATTAATTACACAGCATAGAAGCCAAATTGTGTAAGCAGACTATCCCCCGCTGCTCTAATGAGTTTAATAGAATCATTCATCAAGTACATTTTTTGATAACCAGAAGTTAATTTAAGTGACTTAAAACTGCTAAAGATATAAAAAAGACTGTTAAAGTAGATACAGATGTAGGTTATGATGGGGTACAACTTATACATGCTGGGAGACCGTACACATACTAATGCAGGGTGAGCTTGTATGTATACTCCTCTAACCAAAATGTATCCTGATGTATCTTATTTCTGTTATTGCTATGGATTTCCGTTAGCCCTGATGCAGCAGAATCACCACTTACTATTATATGTGTCTTATACTGCTGTGTTACACCAGCATCACAATCATTGTGTCATTATGCCAAGATCAAGTTGTATATTGTAAGCTGTGACATCACAGGTAACGGATTATATTGCTGATTTATTTATTTAATGTATTCATTTATAGTGCCAACATGTTCCACAGCACTGTACAGAGATTTTAACAAAATAACTTAGTAGATAATGTTAGAAAAAGACACAGGTCTATAAAGTCCAAACAAATCCAACCCTACAGTGTAGATCCAGAAGAAGGTAAAATCCTGTATGAGGTAGATAGCACTATCTCCATACAAAAGGAAAACACACAGGAACAACATCCCAATTCAGAATCTAGTAACCATAACCTGTAATATTATATTCTTCAAGAAAGACATCTAAAACCGTCTTGAACTTATTCAATGATATCATCACAACCTCTTGTGGCAGCGAGTTCTATAATGTCGCCACTTTTGCAGTAACATATCCTTGTCTATGATGATGATGAAACCTTCTTTTCTCTGGATATAGAGGATCTCCCCTCCTCATTGTTACAGGTGTAGGAGTAAAAAGATCATGCAAGAGATCTCTGTACTGTCTTTTCACATATTTGTACGTGGTAATTAAATTGCCCCTAAGCCGTCTTTTTTTTCGAGCTGAATAACTGTCACGATGGTCAGTGGAGAGGATGGTGGATCCACTGAGAGTTAGCGTAACCTACGCCGAGGAGCGGAGTCTAAGGGGTCCCTTGTCCTCACCGGCGCCCGCTGCAAAGCGGGAAGGTCTTAGCTGCAGAGTAACCCCCAGGTCGGTACCCTCAACGCAGGCCCCAGCGGTGACAGCCGAAGTAGTAGGCATGGAACAGGCCAGAAGACAGAGGCACCACAGGAGGACTGGCAGGCATGGCTGGAACGATGTCAACAGATAAACTTAGACAGGTAGCAACGGATGCAGGCAATGGCAGAGGAAGTAGGAAGACATATGCAAGAAGCAAACACAAGGATTGGACACCAGCAACTGGGCGCGGAGAGCAGGAAATGGCATCCTTAGAAAGTTCCTGCAAGAATGGTATTGGAGGAGCACAATTACCTGTTGTGCGCTGGCCATTTAAATCTAGAGAACTGACGTGCACGCGCCCCTAGTGGGGAGGAAGATGCAGAGGAGCGTACCTGCTGAGGAGGAAGCAGGACAGGAGCAGGTGAGCAAACAGCAGCCCTGGGCGTAGCGTGGGAACGACCAGCAGCCGCGTAACGGACGTGCTTGTGGCCTGGGAGTCGGACCGCAGCATGAGCCATTTCAATAACTCTGTCTTGCAATCCACCCATTCCCTTAACCAACTTGGTCACCCTCCTCTCTTGCTCAGCTGTTTCCTTCTTATACACTGGTGCACAAAACTGTATACAATATTCCATATGTGTCCTCACCATTGATTTGTAGAGAGGCAAATTTATGTTTCTGTCTTGAGCATCTATGCCTCATTTAATGCAACACATGAATTTATTTGCCTTAGCAGCAGCTGCTTGACACTGGTCATCAACTTTAAGACTACTGTCTACCAATATCCCCAAATCTTTTTCAGAGGTAGTTTTACCCAGTATCATATTATATATTACATAATTGCACCTTTTGTTTCCTCTGCTAATGTGCATTACCTTACATTTATCCACATTAAATTTAATTTGCTATTTTTTCACTGAAGTCTAAAACTTCCCTAAGTCCCTCTGTAATATTTTATCTTCCTCTGTTCAAATTACCTTACAGAGCTTTGTCTCAACAGAACATATTGCAATTGTGCTCTATAAGTGTTCTACAAGGTCATTAATAAATATATTGAAAAGTAGAGGACCCAATAGTGACCCTTGTGGTACCCCTCTGGCAACTGTGGCCCAATCAAAGCATGCTCCATTTATAACCACCCACTATTTCTGATCACAGAGCCAGTTGTAAACCCATTTACATATATCCTACCCAAGTCCCACCATTCTTAATTTTTGCACTAATCTTTTATGTATCTCACTATCTTGCAAGCACATTGATTTCTGTCCCAATTGAGGTTCACAATCGAAAGTCCACATTATCCTATTAATATGTTATTGGTAGGAAGCCAGAGAATCCAGAGACAACTCATACAGACATAAGAAAGAACATACAAACCCCAAGCAGATTTTGTATTTGGTTGGATTTGAACTGAGAACCTCAGCACTGCAGGGCAACAATACTAACCACTCAGTCACTTTGCTACTCATAATGATACAGTGGGGAAAAAGTATTTAGTCAGCCACCAATTGTGCAAGTTCTCCCACTTAAAAAGATGAGAGAGGCCTGTAATTGACATCATACGTAGGATCAACATGACCTGAAAGCGCAACTATTCTCTGCCTAAATTTCACACGTTTCTTGATTTTTATTTAAAAGACCTCCATTTTTTCATTCACTTGGAGTGTGCAAAATTTTATGTCATCTTGTACATCTACAAACAAGCAAGATTTCTGGCTCTCACAGACCTGTAACTTCTTCTTTAAGAGGCTCCTCTGTCCTCCACTCCTTACCTGTAGTAATGGCACCTGTTTGAACTTGTTATCAGTATAAAAAACACCTGTCCACAACCTCAAACAATCACACTCCAAACTCCACTATGGTAAAGACCAAAAAACAAAATTGTAGCCCTTCACCAGGCTGGGAAGACTGAATCTGCAATAGGCAAGCAGCTTGGTGTGAAGAAATCAACTGTGGGAACAATAATTAGAAAATGGAAGACATACATGACCACTGATAATCTCCCTTGATCTAGGGCTTCACACATGTTCTCACCCCACTGGGTCAAAATGATCACAAGAACAGTGAGCAAAAATCCCAGAACCACACGGGTTGAATGACCTGCAGAGAGCTGGGACCAGCGTAACAAAGGCTACCATCAGTGACACCAGGGACTCAGATCCTGCAGTGCCAGACATGTCCCCTGCTTAAGCCAGTACATGTCAGGCCCCATCTGAAGTTTGCTAGAGAGCATTTGGATGATCCAGAAGAGTATTGGCAGAATGTCACATGGTCAGATGAAACCAAAATAGAACTGTTTGGTAGAAACACAATTCGTCGTGTTTGGAGGAGAGAGAATGCTGAGTTGCATCCAAAGAACACCATTCCTACTGTGAAGCATGGGGTGGCAACATCATGCTGTGAGGCTGTTTCTCTGCATAGGGAGCCCTGAAACATCCCTGCTCTAGGAGAGATCTGCATGGAGGAATGGGCCAACATACCAGCAACAGTGTGTGCCAACCTTGTGAAGACTTACAGAAAACGTTTGACCTCTGTCATTGCCAACAAAGGAAATATAACAAAGTATTGAGATGAACTTTTGTTATTGACCAAATACTTATTTTCTACCATAATTTACAAATAAATTCTTTCCACATCAGACAATGTGATTTTTGGGATTTGTTTTCTCATTTTGTCTCTCATAGTTGAGGTCGACCTACGATGTCAATTTCGGGCCTTTATCATCTTTTTAAGTGGGAAAACTTGCACAAATGGTGGCTAACTAAATACTTTTTTTCCCCACTGTAAGCCTTCCTAAGGTCATATACCCTCATGCAGAACATGGATGGGTAGAAATATATAGTGTTAACTGCTAAGTTCATAAGGCATTTAGCACACACACAGTGAAATGTATTCTTATTGCCTAAACTAGGTCACATCCCGTGCTGGTGAACATTTTCTCAGACAATACACGCAATGAGTTTTACAGTGTTTTATATGCTTAGCAGATTGCATTACAGATGCATATTGCTGGCACTGTTGCTATACTGGATATTGCTGAGGGACCTTTGGAAGGAAACGTCTCCTGATCAGAGTCAAAGGTCTTTGGTGAAAGGTGTGTACTGCTATAAACTATGTGTAATTGTACTAGGCGGTTGGGCCTTTGAGGACATCTTAGTGCCAGGTCTGTCAACCTCTGACCGATTGTCATATAATAAAAAATTGGTGTGTAACTTTACTAAAAGGGAGCCTATGCAGAGATTGAGTATAGAGTGTACAGAGTAGAAAGAGACAACACCATTTCTGGTGAAAGTGAAGGTCCAGCCACTTGTTAGGTCCTGTTTACACGGTACACGGTCTGACCAGTATTTGTCCGGTTGGTGTGCCATGCACACGGCCGCTGTGGGGACAGCTTTTCTCAGCGATGAACGGAGAAAAGCCCTCCCCCCTCCATTCACATGCACATATTCCGTTCAAGAACCGTACGGAATAATGTGCATGCTGAATGTTTTTCGGGCGGTCCGCCGGCAGAAATGTCGCCGGGCAGAAAACACATGCAGTGTGGAGTGCTGCACTTGTTTTCCATAGGAGCCGCGTTGTGCTCGTTTGCGGATGGTTTTTCAGACAGTCTGCAAAACCGCAAACTGTCTGAAAAACTGGCCGCAAACCCCTGTCGTGGGGACATGCCCCTTGAGTGAAGCACCAGCTGTCTGTCTAGTAGTTATTCAGGGGTGGTGAAGGATGTGCACTGTCCCAGAGCCTAAATAGCAGATTAGGGAGTGTTAATCCATTATAAGGGCTAGGTTGCGCTATAGTGTGCTGTCTATGTTTCTTACTACTAAGGTTGGTAGAGATTTAGAAGTCTTCAAAATCTCTACTAGCCTTGGTAGTAAGAAACATGGACAGCAAACTAAAGCGCTACTTAACCCTTATACCAAAGCAACTGTCTGATGTGGGTGTCCGCATGGACCGTGTGCTAGTTCATGTTCACAACAGCCTTTGGAAGGTTACTTCCATCTTCATTGGTTGCCACTAACAGGGAGATTATAGACAGGTATTGTCAATGGCCACTTCTGAGGATGCACAGATAGACTGAGGGAGTGTGGGAGCAAGTGTTACAATTCTCCTTATTGTGATATCAATGTTCAACTTTCTGGGCCAGTGTGTTTCCGCAATGCTAATGGAAAAAGCTAAGTTTTAACCATGGAGCAAATCTGCCGCTATCTCAAAAAGACTAGTTCTACTGTTTGCAATTCAAGCTGTGTGCCATTATCCCTAAAGACTCTTAGGCCTTCTGTCCCAAATGAAATATCCTGAAACCACTGCACTTGTTGCATCTTTGTGAGTAAAACTTGCTGAATGGGAAACCTTAAGGGAGACCTGGTAGGGTTTAAAACCCTTTTATAAGCTGTCCTTGGGAAGTCGTTGCACTAGTCTTGCACTGCTAAACTTCAAATAAGAAACTTCAATAAGTTTACCGGAAATTAGATTTTTCTAGCTGAAACTTAAAATGACTGTACTGGCTAATATATGGGAATAGAGTAGGCCTTATTACATGTTGGCAAAGTGAATAGAAATAGTGTAACGGTCAGCAGTAGTGGATCCTCTGGACCACCGCAAACGATGGTATGGGCCACGCCAGGGAGCAGAGTCTAAGCAAGTCTGGTTTTCACCAGAGCCCGCCGGAACACTACCAGGTCACTACCCCTGACGTGACGTGCTTGCGGTGGCGGCCGAGGTGTGGCGTGGTACAAAATCGTGAGGCAGGCTCGTAGTAGGGGACAGGCAGGAAGGTCAGGACAGGCGGCAAAGGTTCGTGGTCGAGGGACAGAGGCAAACGGAAAGGTACACAGTAAACACAAAAGACACAATGGGAATGCTTCCTCTCAAGGCACTATTGATTCAGCAGGGACCAAAGGAAAAGGCAGGACTTAAATAGGATCAGCGAAAACCAATCACTGGTGCGCTGTCCCTTTAAACTTAGATGCAGTAACGTGCGCACGCTCGGCCAGGAACAGGAGCAGCCCGAGGACCAGGTGCGGCGTGGCTCGCAACAGAGGACGCGGCAGGGGTGTCGGGTCGCGGGGACACTCGTTACAAATAGAAAGAAATATTCTGTAGGAATATTTGTATACTCGTTCTCTTAGAGAACCCAAAAAGTGCTATATTGTATATATAAGTTTTACAGCTTCTAGATGATACCTATCAGCCACCAGCCCAAAAGCACTGATTCTCATCACCTTGTTAAGTCAGTTTATATGAACATAAAATTCTTCTGAGAACTCAAGTACCAACAGACTTACATTTGGTGTTCCTCACCCTCATCTTGAATGGAGTATTATCAGATATGTTTTGTGCTAGGACATACAAATATACAATTTCTTATCTTGTGCAGTCACTACAAGCAGAAAGGCCCAATAACTTTACTGTTACGATTTTTTTATCCACAGAAGATACGTGATATATTAGAGGCCTGAGATTCCCAGAGTTACTGTACATTCAGAACCACAGAGCAGTTCCAGAGTTTGTTGGCAGTGCATGCTAAACATGGTTTTAGTGCATGGACTAGTCTTAGTTATCAAAAGAACTGAAACCCTCCAATCCCCCAAACAAAGCTCTTCAGACTGGTATCAAACATTTAACTGGATGAACTGCTCAATCCCATCCAATAGCCTAATAATGTTATCCCAGCATATACTGTAAAAACACCTATTATTAAGCCTTCACGTCACCAAAAACATTATAGAATAAATCCAATGTACCAAACCTGATACACTGAAACTTCCTACTCTTTGGGCTGAATACAGAACATTTTTCAGATTTGCACTGAATTAACATGCCTGTAGTAACAGGAGAGGGAACCCTATAATATGTAAAATAAAAAAGTTTAGTAACAAGGTTAAAGTACATGGAATGGACCCAACACTGGTTCGGAGGCCAGAAAATTCACTGCAGCCATGAGGGCACTTATGTCTCATTACATCGATCCATCTTACCTCAGTCTTGTTTTCTCGGCTTCATTTGTCAGGGATGTTTTTACTGCCTTTACTGGCTTTTACTGGATACTACTGGCTGCTGAGGACACCAGGTCTGTAGCTACATAGACCAGCACTGGCAGCCTATCAGGAGAGATGGAACAGGTCTGTAGCTATAGCGACCTGAGGAGCTGATGCAGCCCATAAAAGAGGGGGTATCTCCGAATAGGTAGGACATTGTTAATGGATATATATTGCAAAGTGACTTGTTTTTGCAGGATCTTTAACATACAAAGCAATGCTTGTAGTGAGACAACCCCTTTAATCCTTGTCTTTGTGCTCTACTAGGATATCAAAGAAGCTGTTCTTCTGCATGGGACCCTCCACTATTAACCAGAAGAAACTGACTATCAGACTTGGACATTCCTTGTATTACGTTGATGAGCATTCATCTAAAAGGACTGTCATGTAATGCTCAATTTCCACTGCATGTAATATGTTTGGCTGGTCATGGCTTGCCCTGGCAAAATGCTGACGGTATCTGGAGCTGGATCCTGGGCTTTCAGACGACTGCAGTGGCAAGCACTTTTAAAGGGGTTTTCTCACCATGCTATTTCACAGGGCTACAGGCAGAAGACTCACACTTTCTGGTCAGGCTGTGGGTGGTTTTATAGCAATGATTAGCATATTAGCTGTGCTATTTCTAGCTTATTTTATTAGAGTGACATGACTGCTGAAGGTTTCTAAATAGCAGTGTACAAGGCTACAGGAACTTTTAGGCTTAAAACTTGTCATTACCTTTGGTAAACAAAGCTTCTGTGCTAGAGATAAGATTCAGCAGGGAGTGACTCACTATGTTGGGACCAACTCACAGGTATCAGTTTAGAGCAATAAGAGATAAGAGAGAAAAGGGAGAAGTGGTCACTAACAAGAGATACATGTGTACTCTAAGAGGAGATCAAATCTTTATCTCCTGAACAAAGCAAAATCAAAAGAGCAATTTATTTGGTAATAGTCTTCATCTACCTTTTCCCCATGTTAAAAGCTAATCACTTTGGAAAGAAAACTATTTTAAGGGTACTTAAAAGATGTTTATATAGCAGTTCCCTAACATAACATTAATAAAAATACCCACTCTCCCCCCCCCCTCCCCTTAGCAGGGGGAAGTAAATGCAATATGGCAGATGAGCTGTGGGTATTTAAATTAAGGCAGATTTGAGGTTGTTTTACCCCTATCTATTAGTCAAAGTAGAGTACTACTAACAAAGAGCAACTCTCATAGCCCAACCCCATTCTTATTTTCCAATGAATGGCCACATGTAATACATTTGACACATAGTAGCTGCTACAGAGGAGAGTATGGCCAATGCCAAATCCATGGCAATACAGCTGTTTGCCTGAAGGCATGGTAATCAGTTAATACCTGGTCAACTTTCATGTAAAATAGGACCTTGCCATGTTGTGACAAGCCCTTTTGGCAATTTCATAATGTATTCTTATCAGCAATGGTTAAAAATAACCCTTCGGGGAAATGCTAATAACAAGTCCTTTCCATTTTTCCTTCCGATATAATATAGCTTTTCATAAATATGTATCACTATCCTTCCCCATTATACCAGGTAATACTGTCAAATTTTCAACAGAATAGATACAAAATAAAGTAGATATTAAGCGAACTAGGCGCATAGAGGCCAGTCCTAAATAGCATTAAAGGGGTTGTCTCACTAAAAAGCATTAGCTTTCAACATGTACTGTAGGGAACACTAAATGAAATTTCCAAATATATTGCTTTGTTCAATTTTTTTTGTTGAGGAGCTACAAATGATTTTATCACCTTCTGAGGGCTTTCAAGTTTCTCTAGTTACTGACCTGTTTGCTTGTTCTCCCATGCTGCTTGTCTTATCTAATAGCAGGGAGTGTGTGTTATCTGATTTTTCAGACAAAAGACACTAATTACTACTCAGGCTCAGGTAGACCACTTTTAACTTGGTCTGCCCATTCCAGCAGTAATGTTCCTAGTTTTGCCGCCCTCCAGTCATAAATGTGTAGAATCATACGTTTGTGGTGCAAAACTCCCCCAGAACACCGCCGCATCTTGGGTGCATTACAAAGTAGCACGGCCTCCATAAAATGCGCCTAATTTTGGAATGTGCCTTCTCAAACATCTAGAGAACAGAGCTGCAACAGTTTTTGGGCTGAAAGCACAACAGAATACTGGCGCAGCCCTGTTCATACATATAACTCTAAGTCTAAAGGACTTCAGAATACATAATTATAATGGTGAATTTAGGATTATACAATCTTTAAGAAATAGGGACTTAGATATGTTCCAGTATATATACTTAAATATCACCAATTAATGAACTATCTGGAGTATGGTGTGCCTCATTGTAACGCCGACCTATTAAACTGATCCATTTAACAAATGTCCATAACAGGTTTCAGCTAAACGTGCCTGAGTATTCTTCAATAATCATGAATAAGTAATGGACATCTGCAGATGGAGACCTGAATGCAATATGTACTGGTATGGTGCACGGTAATAAAGCTAGACTCAACAGGTGATATTTTCTTACAATAATTCAACAAACAGGCATTCAACATAAAAGAGGTGGTAATTTTATCTGAGCTTTAGAAAAGAATGAAAGGAAACGTAAGACACGTTGCTTTGACAAAAGATTTGTACAATATTCAAACATCTAAGATCCCATGTCAAAGTAAAAAAAACCTCTAACAAAAGAAAATGTTGCTAAAAGGGCAGTCAGTGGGCAGGAAAACATTCAACCCATTTCACAATAGGTTCATGGGCATCAATTCAAATTCTCAGGAGTGCAGCTGTCCTGCAAACACTACAGCAGGATGTTAATGAAGATGCACAATGTTGGTGCATAGAAATGTGTGGGTACATAAAGTGGATAGAAAAAAATACATTAAAAAACTCCAGAATAAATAATAATAATGGTAGATTTGGGAACATGCACTAGTTAAGAATTAGGGGCCGGGATATGTTAAATTATTCTAAATTTACCAATATACAGTATCTCACAAAAGGGAGTACATCCCTCACATTCTTGTTAATATGGTATTATATATTTTCATGGGACAATACTGAAAATATGACACTTTGATACAACGTAAATTAGTCAGTGTACAGCTTGTATAAACATGTAAATTTGGTGTCACGTTTTCAGGGTCAGTAAGGATTGACACTGTAGACACCGGGTAGTAGTGGATCCATTGGGCCACCACGAGTGATGATGGTATAGCAGATGACGTCAAGAAGTGAAGGCCAGAGGGGCCAATGGTCTTCACCGAAGCCTGCCTCAAGGCAGAATAGGCTTAGCTGTGGGAAACCCTCAGGTCGCTACCCCTAACATGGCTACTCGCGGTGGCAGCCGAAGTGCAAGACAGAGGACAACAGGTGCAGGCAGAGGTGATGGGTCACAGTAAGTATAGCCATAAGCAGGTGGACACAGTCCCGGACAGGTAGCTGACAGGCATTACGGCAAGTAACAGCAGAAACAAGATATCAGGAATATAGATAGCACGAAAAGCAACCTGGACACAGCGGGGTTAAATGTACACTGGAAGCTGAGTCCTAGGCAGGTAGCTGACAGGCATGGCAACAGGTAACAGTAGAAATAAGGTATTGGGACAGCAGCAAGTATCAGCAGGTCAGCAGCTCAGGTGGACAATCATGAACTGATGCTGGAACAGAGGCAGGAAGTTCCTTAAATCAAAGGAGGTCATAGGTCATTGGACAGGTAATTGGTACACTATCCCTTATAATCCACAGGAGCGCACACGCCCTAGAGAGGATGCATGCTCATGCAGACACAGACAGGAACACAGACCGGAGCAGGAGTGAGGACAAGTGAGTACAGCAACAGGGACAGGGACAAGTATGGAAACCAGGGGACGAACATAAGGCACGTCTGTAGTCTACAGCAATGACTGTAGCATGCACCGAGACAGGAACGCAGAAGGGACATGGCATGGACCGTGACATTTGGTGTGCACTCAAAATAACTTAGCACACAGCCATCAATGTCTAAACCACTGTCAACAAACGTAAGTACACCGCTAAGTTAAAATGGACAAATTGTGTCAATATTTTTTATGGCCGGCATTATTTTCCAGCACTGCCTTAACTCTCTTGGGCATGGAATTTAGTAGAGATTCATAGGTTGTCAAAGGAATACACTTCCACTCCTCCATGACGACATCACAGAGCTGGTGGATGTTGGAGACCTTGTACTCCTCCACCTTCCGTTTGAAGGCTCAGTTTCTGAAGGAGGGCATCATGCTCTGCTTCAGTAAGTCACAGTATATGTTGACATTCATGGTTCCCTCAATGAACTGTATCTCCCCACAGCCGGCAAGACTTATGCAGCCTCAAACCATGACACACTCACCACCAAGCTTGACTATAGGCAAGATACACTTGTCTTTGTACAACGCCACACACGTTTGACACCATCTGAACCAAAAAAGTTTATCTTGGTCTCATCAGACCACAGGATATGGTTCCAGTAATCCAAGTCCTTAGTCTGCTTGTCTTCAGCAGACTGCTTGGGGCTTTCTTGTGTATCATCATTAGAAGAGGCTTCCTTTTTGGACGTGTAGATCAATTTGATGCAGTGTGCAGCATATGGTCTGAGCACTGGCAGGCTGACCCCTCTACCCTTTAACCTCTGCAGCAATGCTGGCAGCACTCATATGTCTATTTTGAAAAGAATCTCTGGGTATGAGGGCATGTGCATTCAACTTGTTTGACCATGGTGAGGCCTGTTCGGAGCGGAACCTGTCTTGTTAATCCACTGTATAGTCTTGGCCACTGTACTGTACTGCAGCTCAGTTTCATGGTGTTGGCAATCTTCTTATAGCCTGGGCCATCTTTACATAGAGCAACAATTATTTTTTTTAAGATCCTCAGATAGTTCTTTGCATTGAGGTGCCATATTGAACTTCCAGTGACCAGTATGAGAGAGTGAGAGATATAACTCCAAATTTAAGACACCTGCTCCCCATTCAGACATGAGATCTTGTAACACTAACGAGTCACATGACACAGTGGAGGGAAATGGCAAATTGGGCACAATTTGTCCATTTTCACTTCGGAGTGTACTCACTTTTGTTGCAAGTGGTTAAGACATTGATGGCTGTGTGTTGAGTTATTTTGAGGGCACACCAAATTTACACTGTTATACAAGTTGTACCCTGTCTGCATTACATTGTATCAAAGTGTCATATCTTCAGTGCTGTCCCATGAAAAGATATAATACAATATTTACAAAAATGTGAGGGATGTACTGTACATCGGCACAATAGAATAAGTTGGTTAATGTACACTTACTGAGCAATATGATATCTGAGCATATGGATGAAATCATTAGCAGTTTGTGACTCTCTGTAGAATAAGAAAGCACCATAACCTTCAAACACCCAGCATGTCTCAAAAATAAAAGGTCTCTGACACTAGAGCCAAAGAATGAGAAATATCTGCTGTGTTAAAAATCGTGCAAGTTGTAGGATTTCACACCAATAAACTATGTTGTTTCTGAAATGTTACAGCTCTGGAAAATGTTCTGAAAAATGACATCAACATGAATTGTTTGGAGTCCTACGCCAAAAATGTATGCGTGTGAGTGCAGTATATATCAGCTTAAGAAACATAACATTACTGAGCAGAGCACATAAAGTTTGTGGCTTTTATTATGTAGCGTGTTCTAAGGTAAGCCACAGGAAGGGCATCATGGGGTCTGTTATTAGCAATGTGAATACACTGGCTTTAAGAATGCTCATTCAGGCTAAGAAACTGCCTGGCTGAAAAATCTGCCTACAGCTGAACAAACTGGCATGGCTATACTAAAGGGGTTTTGCCACAAAGACATTAAATGCCAGGTTTATCTAAATTCATCTTTTAGTGTGCTCAAAGGGGGCATGTATGATTTGTTTGAACTACGTATCATGTGACCCAGCAGGATGACAACACTGTGCTGCCCCACCTAACTGGGACCCATCGATTACATTTGTATTCATGTTATGTTTATGATATGCTATATTGATGTGTTATGCTGCCAACCTGTGGCCAATGTTTGCAACTGTTGGATGATGATATAACGCCCATACTTCTTTGCAGCATGTTCCTCCTCCTCTTCTGTGAGGCCACATCCTGTCTTGCCTCATTGTAGCTGTGACTCCATCTTGTTTAGACATGCTTGCACAGAGCTGAGAGAAATCATTTTGACCACATATATTGTAACCTCCTGCATGTTATCTCAAGGTACAGTCAATAAATACCCTGAAGCACATACATTGCATCCATCTTACTGGAACTCCACATGCTTTGGAAGGGGATTAACATAGCGAGTTCACTATATTCCATATGCTTGTACAGAGACAGACTTCTCACATCTATCAGAGACTTCTCTAACTTACATCGGTGACGGTGGCAGAATAATCACCATGCCTTTCTTCACAGTTTGCTCACTCTTGTCAAACAAGAGTCTGTTTATGTAAAGTGCCATAAGTACTTACAATATATCTGAGTGGTTTGCATTTCTGCCTTCCAACGCAGTTTTTTTATGTTCGAATCCCTGCAGGAGCCAAACCTATGTTGTTGTTTTTTTGTCTCAATGCACTTACCTGATTAAGATTTCCTTTTTCTTTTTATTTATTTGCACTGTTTGACTATTTACTAAAGAGTAAAGGGGATAGGAGTAGAATGACAGCACCTGGGGTTGAACCCTTGCTTAGCAGTGAGTGTGTATGATCACTAAGCAGGGAAGAGACTGACAGTAGCTGCTTGAGAGAACATGGTTCTTCTCCCTAATGAGAAACCTTACCCCTTTTATCAGTAACACAGATATACAGAAACCTATTGGCCGTGGCTCAGCATGCTAATGTCACACACTGCGACATGCCCCATAATAATATCAGAACGTTGCAAGCCTTCATCTGCCCACTGCGCCTTCCTCCTGCCCACCTGCCTTGCACTGTCTTGTCTTGTGTTGTCTTCAGGCCAGCACAACAGCTCTCCCTCACACCGCTCTTGTCTTGTGCTCTCGATCCCATCACAGCAGGCAGGGGTGCCAATAGGGCAGTACGGGTAGTACTCCTGTCAGTGGCCCTAATCAAAAAGGGGCCCACTGATATGTTAAAAAACAGGAACTAGTAATGTGTTGTCAATCTATTAACTGTTTCAGGGCCCCATACAGCCAAATCAAATGGGGCCCTGAAACTGTTAATAGATTGACTGATGGCAACCCTGACAGCAGGTCTGTTCTTATTGCTCTTGGTCCCCTCCCCAGACGTCGTCAATGTACTGTACTGTATCAGCCCCCATCCAATTAGTACTTGTGTGGCATGCTGGCATTTGTAGTTACGGAACTACAAATTCCAGTATGCCACCCATACATGTACTAATTGTATGGGGCTAATTAGTATACTTATTTAACATGTGCTGCTGTGGCATGCTGGCACATGTAGTTCCATGTTCCACAGCTACTAGTTGCTGTGGAACTACAAGTGTCAGCATGACACAGCAGCATATGAAAGAAAGTGAAGTGAAATATTCTTAACAGGGGCACACACAGCAAAACAAATCTAAAAAGGGTATTAATACTTCCCTGCACTATCCTAGACGAAAATATATATATATATATTTTTTTTTTTTTGCTTGAGTTACATTTAATAAACATGTCCCTTCCAACTTACAGACAAATTCAACTTAAAGAGAACCTGTCACATAGGTTATGCCCCCCCTTGCTGAGGACAGCACAAGCTAGTGACAGACATGCCGTTTTCAGTGCTGTGTCCCTTATTTTGTAAGATGCAGCAGGTCCAGAGCATTTTATGCTCAAACCTGGCAGTCTACAGTCAGAAAAGAAATTCCTATGTTCTTTTAGTTTTTAAGTGCTAATAGTGTGCTGCTGATATTGTATTGCATTTGTATGTTACTGCCACACCAGTGTGTAAGATATGCATAATGTGAATAATCTGTAAATGTGATTTTTTAAGAAATATGTGTATATTAAACTTATACTGTATGTGTAATAGTAAAAGAGTTAGCCAAGATGGCTGCTGGGTTTGAACAGGCTTCCAGTATACACACAAATTGTAATAATCTGAATATCTGCATTTCTAAATAGGTATTGTCTAGTTAGATTGAGTCTAGCTCAAAGGAAAATTGTTTGAACTGAAAATACTGTGTGCCTAATTACTATGTATAAAGATAAATGCCTTGTTTCTCTCTACATATAAAAAAGGATCTATGAGAAGCCTATACAAACTTGCAGACTAAGCGGCGTTTGATAGTTGACTTCTTTGTGTGTAGACAGATAGAGATCGGCCTGATCAAATTTAGTTATAGACTGGCAGTTTGTCAAACAAGTTATATTTACAAAATTGTCTACAGATACAGAAGAGTCAGCATGTCTGTCTCCGGAGTGTTTTTATTTATACTTTTGGGGGGAGACAAACATGATTTAACAGCAGATCTCAAGACAGATATTAGTTTGTGTCTTTGCAAACCTTTGAGTCCAAAAATGGTATATATAGCCAGACCTGGAAAGAGCTAGAAGAAGGACAGGGAGGCTTCTGGGGAGCTGGTGAGGACTGAGGCTTCTGAGGTCCAAGCTCCTGAGAGGAAGGAAGTCCATTGGAAGGTCTTGTGTAGTAGACCAGGAGGAACTTTGTCAGATACCGGTAGATATTTTTGCATAACTCTCCATTTTAGGTATTGTTGTTTTGTTTCTGGAGTTATTATATTGTTTTGCTTATTATCTTTTGTTGTTGTTGTGTTGTTTCACAGGGTGTGGTTATATAGGTGTTGATATGCTATGGCTTGATATTCTTTCCTTGTTACTGATTTTATCCTGTTTGTTTTTGTGACCATTTTTGTTGTGTATAATTTTAATGTATTTTTACCCCATTGTACCCCATTTCATTCTGGATAAAATATCATCTTTTCTTATACATTTGTCGTTGATATCTCTTTCTTTGCTGACCGTCCCCTGAGAGTCTAAGTGGGAATATTATTGTTGTTCAATATTAATATTCAAGAATATTAATATTGTTAATAATATTTAATATTTCTTACAAGTGTGCACCTATGCTAATTTTTTTGGGGTGTGTGAAGACCAAATATTGTTTTCTAGACTGTTTATATGGGGGAGTGACTGCCCCTATCAATTAAACAGACTCTATTCATGAATAAGCTAGACTCTTTTCTGGCTGAAAACTGTCAGATTTGAGCATTAAGTGTCACATGTATGAAACTGTTTAGGTCTAAAACTCACTCTTTTGCCCACAGAGTTCATACATGTGGCCCTAAATGCTCTAAAACTACAGCATCTTCCAGAATAAGGGGCACAGCGCTGGAAATGACATGTCTGTCACTAACTTGTGCTGTCCTCCGCCAGGATGGCAAAATCTATGTGACAGGTTCCCTTAAAGGGGATTTGCCAAGAAGTGCTTTATCTGCTAAGAAGCAAAAGTAAACAAAGCATGCTGAGCTGAGAGAGAGAGAGAGAAGGTCAGAGCACAGAGCCATGCATAAGGGATCGTGTGAAATGTTCACTCAAATAATCACACTATAACTAGTGGATTCTGTATACAAAAGACAACACCTTTCTCCACAGCCCCTTGAAAGCTCATTCATGTTCCCTATCATCAGATAAAGCAGGGATCTACTCAAATAATCACACAACAACTAGTGGATTCTGTATACAATAGACAACATATTTCTCCACAGCCCCTTGAAAACTCCTTCACCCTCCCTCTCATCAGATAAGAAGTGTGCTCTGCACAAGCCTAGCCAGTTCAGCTCCTGTCACACTGCCTGGTCATATCTAATGCAAGCTTTTAAGTAACTAAGGGCAGGTAAGACAGCCTGTAGCTCTCTCAGGCTGCAATTTTTTTAATCACATATATTTAGAAAAGTGATTAAATACCCATTTTGGAGGATCCCATGTCAACATTATATCATGGCAAAACCCCTTTAAAGAACAAACCTATAGTCCCTATTCTGTTTGTAACCCAGGAACTGCCTGTGTTGTCTGGGACAGTCATCTGTAGACAAATACAGAAGTATTACTTTAAATATTAATTATTTTACATGCATCTAGATTTTAAAAAATTAACAAATACACGGAGAATATATATTTATTGCACATTTTGTCGCTCTCACTTTCTGTCTCTAAAAACCAGGTTTCTTTGTTTCCTCATTTTCTCAAGGGTATTCCTACAACTACCTGGCTTTGGACCCCTTCTCACTTAAAGGGGTTGTGTCACTACAAGGATTGCTTTTTATGTTAAAGATCTTGCAAAAACAAGTCACTTTGCAATATATGTCCATTAACAGTGTCCTACCTATTCTGAGATATCTCCTCTTGTATGGGCTGCATCAGCTCCTGTGGTCGCTATAGCTACAGACCTGTTTGATCTCACTGGTTGCTATAGCTACAGACCTGGCTTCTACTGCAGCCTAATAGAAGCCAGTAAACACGCCCCTAAATTCAAAGTGAAACCAAGAAAACAGGACTGAGGTAAGATAAATCAACATAGTGAGACAACCTCTTTAAGCTCCATTCCTCTGCTGATATGAGAAATTTTTGGGTTTGCCTCTCTCTAGAGGCTCAGTTGCTCTTGGGCCTCAGTAAATCATAGGCCCACCACTTCCTGTAGAAAGGTCTCTGACTTTCCACTGTTCTTTTATGCAATACTACTACTGCTGTCAGAAATTCAACAAATCAAGGCTTATACTGTGGATTGCAAAATGATTCATGACCCTTGAACTGTTCCTCATTTTTAAATGTGACAGCCCCAAACTTAAGTGTATTTCATTGATACTTTGTGTGATAGAGCAACACAAAGTACCAAGTATTTGTGAGGTGTAAAGAAAATGATACAGACTTTTCCAAATTGAAAACTGTGGTGTGCATATGTATTCAGCCCCCCTGAGTCAATACTTTGTATGACCACCTTTAGCTGCAATGGCAGCTGCAAGTCTGTTTGGGTATGTTTTTACCAGCTAAAGGCTGGACTATTTGCCCATTCTTCTTTGCAAAATAGCTCTAGCTCAGTCAGATTGGTTGGCAAATGTTTGTGAACATCAATTTTCAATTCATACCATATATTCTCAATGGGATTTAGGTGTGCACTTTGACTAGGCCATTTTAACACTTCCATTGTAGCTTTGGCTGTGTGTTTAGGGTTGTCCTGCTGGAAGGTGAACCTCAGTCTCAAATCTTTTGCAGCCTGTAACAGGTTTTCCTCCAGGATTGCCCTGTATTTAGATCCATCCAGGGGCGTAACTAGAGAAGCCTGGGCCTCAAAACAGCACCTCTTAAGTTATGCTGTTACTAGATAATACAAGGAGCGATTAATTACCTCACCATAGATATCACCATCATACTGCTACCAAACAAATCCCACTATACCCAGACCAACATTACCAATAGTACTACTACATATGGACCTGATTATACCGCCAGAACACAACCACAAATTACCACCACATAGTGACTGAATAATACCTCTACACTATTACTGAATAAAGATCAGTATAAAATGACCAATATAACCGCCAAATGGTGGTATATACCAGAGTACACAGATGCCCTACACACTGTATATTACTACCATACAGTGACCATATACTGGTAGATACCAGTGTACAAAGGCTCTGCAGACTGTATAATATCACCATACAGTGACTATATAGTTGTAGATACGTGTACACAGACTCTGCAGACATATAAGTGATTACAGTGCAGTTACATCTTGTGACTCACAGGTGCCGTTTCTCTACTATGTTGTTGACTTTCCCTTTTGTTCTGCATCCGGTCCAGACTGCAATGATAACTTCACCCGGCCACCACTCGTCCTTGCAGATTTAGATACAAATATCTTAGAATCCTCGCTTTTCCAGCACCTCACTCCCTGCCCCCCACCTCTGTACAAACTTCCCAGAGTTGGCATAGCAGGTACAGGACATAGCTTAGAGGCCCGGTCTCCTACAGGGGAGGGGAGGAACGGAGGATTCACCCCCTGGAGATTGTGTTACAGCTATGGCCTGTACCCCTCAGAATTATGTTACCAGGTAGACCCGATTAGATAGGTTGGTAGGCCCTAGGTAGGTAGGTTGGTAGGCTCCAGGTAGGTAGGTAGGCAGTACATAGGCCCCAGGTAGTTAAGTAGATTGGTACTAGGTTGGTAGGCAGTAGTTAGGAAGGTCTGAATTAGGTAGGTAGACTACAGATAAGTAGGTAGATTGGCCATAGGTAGGCAGTAGTTAGGACCCAGTTAGGTAAGTAGCCCCCAGATACTTATGTAGGCTGTAGGTAGCCCCCAGGTAAGTAGGTAGCTGTATGTAGGCCCCAAGTAGCTAAGTAGGCAGTAGTTGGGCCCCAGGTACCTAGCTAGATAGGCTATAGGTGGGGCCCACACAGGTAGGTAGGTAAATAGGCTATATGGGGCTCCAAATAGACAGGCAGGCTTTAGGTAGGATATAGGGGCCATACAGGTAGACAGGCAGGGTTCAGGTAGGTTATAGGGGCCATATAGCTAGGATGGCAGGGTAGGTCATAGGGGTCATATAGGTAGGCAGGCAGGGTTTAGGTAGCTATAGGGGGCCATATAGTTAGGCAGGCAGGGTTAAGGTGGGTTATAGAGGACATATAGGTAGGCAGGCAGGGTTTATGTATGGTAGAGAGGCCAAATAGGTAGGCAGGCAGGGTTTAGGTTGCCATAGGGGCAATACAGGTAGACAGGCGAGGTTTAAGTACCTACATAACACCAGATAGGTAGGTAGGCAGCGTTTAAGGGGGGGTTATAGGGGCCATGTATGTAGATAGGCAGCGTTTAGGAGAGGTTATAGGGGCCATGTACATAGACAGGGTTTAGAAAGCTATAGGGACCCCATATAAGTAGACAGGGTTTAAGTAGCTATAGATACCCCATATAGGTAGGCAGGCAGGGTTTAGGTAGCTATAGACAAGCTTTATTAATGTTAAAAAAAAATAAGAAATGCCTTACTCACCTCTCTCCACTCTCCCATGATGCGAAGCACTCCTGTCCGATCGGTATGGGTGGCGCAATAACGTCACTTTATCAAGCCACCAACGCCGACTGGACGGGAGTGCGTCAGCACTTTGGGTCGGCGTCTGGTAGGACCAGGTAGGCCTGCCTTTGAACACTCGGGACAGAAGGCTGGGGCGTTCAGAGGCAGGATGCGCCGGGCCACGCAGCTATGTCCCACCAGGAGCAAACTGTTATGTTCATTGCCAGCGGGAACAGGAGCATAACTACCGGGGTGGCAGAAGCACTAGCAGCCACGGGGCGTAGCTGCTATGTCTGCTATCCCAGTAGTTGCACTCCTGTTCCTGCCGGCAATGAGCTGTGGATCTCTGCAGCTTCTCCAGAGTGACATTGAACCTCTTGGCTGCTTCTCTAATTGGTGCTCATCTTGTCTGGGCTGTCAGTTTAGTTTTAAGAAACTGAAAGGAGCTTGCTGATAATAAAGGCAGTTTTACTGAAAACTACCGCAAGTGAAAAACCGCACCATGGCTTAAAATCACACTATGTGAAAGCACTCTGGGTTCTCCTTTAGAGATGGGCGAATTTCTCAAAAATTCGATTCGCCGAATTTCCCGACAAAATTATTTTCGTCCCATCGCATTAAAAAACAGCTATTTCCTGGCTGCAGAGAGCCTGTAGGGTGCTGTAGAAGATTGTACCATGCTTAAATATGCAGAGGGAGCTTGGTTTGGTCTTCATACAATGCTGTGTTTTAGTATGACACGCACATGACTGCCGCCGCTATTAGAATCGCTTCACTCTTCAATTCCCCGAGCACTTACGGGGGCAAAACTGACTAAAAAACTGAAGCAGGAATGCAGCCTGAAAAAGTCATGGCAGCACCAGCTGGAAAAAAACAAGCTGAGGGCTAAGATCCTACAATAGCGTCAAAGAACACAAAAGTAGGTTCCTGGAGCCGCCACAGGTCGCAGCACAGTAAGGGGACGTCACAGCAGGGGGTCACCCTGGGAGGCCAAAGCTTCCGGTGTCATCTAGCGGCCATGTGTTGACCACACATTAGGTCATACACTTTCTCCCAGATGACATTTGACAACCCCAGCCAAGAGTCAGTGGGTTTGTCAGACACAACCCTTAGTTGGCATGGCCCGGGAGCAGGTGAGGGGCCCTCATTTGTCCTCAACCCGCCTCTGTCCCATCCGGTTCCCTCAGCCAGAGAACTACTATGTGCTGCGCCACTATACAGTGAGGACGAACTACTTGAGGACAGTGGGCAGCAAAGAGGTGGGGAAGACATCCACTGCTTCTTACAGAAAAGGGCAAATAGTGATGAGGAGAGTTGCAATGGGGGGTTTTGTTGTGAGTGGTCAGGCTTTGTACAGCGACACCGTTGAGGTGGATGGTGGTGACAGGCAAACACTAATCGATGTAGCCGATTGCACTTGGGAGCCGGGTGAAGCAAGCAAGGCTGGGACAAGGTAAGGTGCCCTAGTTAAGGCATAAAGTGCCCCCAAATGGAAAATTCAGACCACTCCATAACTCCTTGTGCCCCCTTTTCTCCCTGGGTTGAAGTGGCGCCCTACACGGTCGCCTATCCTCAACTACCCATTGTCCCGGCCCTGGAAGCATTCCGTTTTCTCTACATTAAGTTTTAGGAGACGGGAGGAGAAGGATGATTTGGACGACAGACAATCTGGCATATTGGACAGTAGAGAGTTAATGTCTGGGCCGGAGATGTAAAGTTGGGTGTCATCAGCATACTGGTGGTTTTGGAAGCCATGTGATGCTATCAGCTGACCCAGACCAACAGTGTACAAGGGCTTCATCATTATCATTCGGAGAAGAGAGCAGCAGCTTGGGTGTCAGGCAGTGGCGCAGCCCTTAAAGGAGTTGTCTCACTATATTGATTCATCTTACCTCAGTCCTGTTTTCTTCTTTTCATTTTGAATTTAGGGGCGTGTTTACTGGCTTCCATTAGGCTGCAGTAGAAGCCAGGTCTGTAGCTATAGCAACCAGGACTGGCAACCTATCAGGAGAGAACAAACAGGTCTGTGGCTATAGTGATCTGAGGAGCTGATGCAGCCCATACAAGAGGGGATATCTCAGAATAGGTAGGACACTGGTAATGGACATATATTGCAAAGTGACTTTTTTTTGCAAGATCTTTAACATAAAAAGCAATCCTTGTAGTGAGACAACCCCTTTAAGTCGGTAGTGTGGCCATGAGTCATCAGGGTGGCAGCAGTGCGAGGTTGGGAGCAAAATGGCCACGATTTAGACCACCCATTTTGCAGGTCCCAGAGAGTAGCGGCACAGGGGCTCACCGGGTCAGCAGCGGTAACAGTCAGTGCGGAGCTTTGGTGGTAAAATCACCTACTCGGCGGTGTGCCAGTTTTTTGACGAGACACCAGAGAAGGGTTGAACATAACTATATGTAGAATCTGTGGGCAGAAAGTAAAGCGTGAACAGGGACCTAACGTTGGCACCACGGCCCTGCATCAACATCATGCAGTATCACCATACAGTACATGTTTCAGATGTGGTGGTCCATCCTGTCCCAACAGCAGCAGCACCCAGTGGCACGCCTCCCATTTCAGGCAGTCAAGGCTTCACCACCTCTGCCGAAGACAACTCCCTGTCTATTACATCATCTACCGGTCCAGATACTCCTGCTCCTCGGCACTCATGGTGCCAGCAGTCGTTCACCGAGACGATTACCAAGAGACAGCAGTATGCGTCTAGCTATCCCTAAGTGCAGAAGCTGACCGTGCTCCTGCCCAAGCTGGTGGTACTGCAGTCCCTCCCTTTTCAAGTGGTGGACTCTGCACCATTCAAAGAACTAGCCAGGAAACTTGCCATTCACTTCTGCCATTATAACGACACGGGTAGTGGCTCCACTGGACCACCGCAAGCGGTGGTAACGGCCGTGCCAGGGAGCAGGGTCTTAGTAGGTCCCGGTATTCACCAGAGCCCGCTGCAAGGCAGGATGGACCTTCTGCGGTGGGAGTCCTACCAGGTCGCTACCCCTGGCGCGACTAGCTTGCGGTGGCAGCCGAGGCGCAGCGAGGTACCGAATGGTAAGATGAAACTTGTAGTCAAGGGTCAGGACAACAGGTCAGGGCAGGCGGCGGAGATTCGAGGTCAGGTAACGTAGCAGAAAGGTCGAGTACACGGGCAGACAGGAACTGATGAACAGGGGAAATTGATGAACAGGAATAAATATATTAACATGGGGAAAAATATTAACAGGCGGAAATAGATGAACAGGAATAAATTCCTCTGGGCGTACAAAGTTACAGACAGGAGGAAATGCTCCGGGTCATGCAAGATGAATCAAATTGTGCTTCTCCGGACAATAAAATTAACCATTGTGACAGACGATGGCATACATTGTTCAATCTGGTGTTCAAGTCTTACCATCCAAGACATTCCAAAAATGGCCAGGAACTTGCATCACTTCAGCCGTTCTTACACGCCAAGCACACCCCCTTAAGCTGCAGCGGCAGACGCTTCCTCCAAATAGGCTGTATGTGACATTTCCAAACGTTGGAATTCCAGCCTCCTTGTTGAACGACTCTATGAACAGAGAAGGGAATCAATGATTTATGATGATCCAGCGGACAGGAGTACACCCCTTTTAATTTTAATGTCGGCCAGTGGCAGATCATGCGTGACACCTGCCGTTTGCTCAGGCTCTGTCATGCGGACTCGTTATTTGTCAGTCGCCAGGACAACAGGATGAATAACGTCTTTCCACTGCTTCATGTTGTCTCGGACAGCGTTAGTTTATCCACTGGACCACCGCAAGCGATGGCAATAGCCACGCCAGGGAGCGGACTCTATGTTTTCACCAGAGCCCGCCACAAAGCGGGATGGACTTGCTGCGGCGGGAGTCTACCAGGTCGCTACCCCTGATGTGACTTGCTTGCAGTGGCAGCCGAGGTGTAGTGTGGTACAAAATCGTAAGGCAAACTCGGAGTCGGGGACAGGCAGTAAGGTCAGGACAAGTGGCAATGGTTCGTGGTCAAGAGGCAAGAGTACACGGATATGACAGATGAGGCTGGTGGAAACGCTTTCTCTATAGGCTCTAAAGATTATTATTATTTATTTTATAGTCTTGGAGGCTGTTATGTGAGGAGCTTTTTTTCATTACAAATGCAGTTAAAGAATTTCCACAGCTTTCAAAATCTTGACACCTGGATAATAGTTCAGCAAACCTTTCCTTTATCACCTGTGTTATCTGTTCCTGAACAAATGAACGTTTATCAACTAGCTTTCTTAAACCACTTGAAATCTGTGTGGATGTAATTTGTTCCACCGGTAAGAGGGGAGGGCCTCCAGAAGGACTTGTGTTTTTACTTTCTGTAAGTTGGACATACGATTCACATTCTTCATACTGAAGAAGTTCATCCAAAGCCAGTTTTGCAGCAATTGCTTTTGCTTCTTTTTTGTTCTGTCCCATTCCAGTTTTGTACTGAATTCCATCAACAATGGCACAGAATGCAAAATAAGCACCTAAACGTTCCCTATAGTTATGGTCTCCTTCAGTTCAAGTTCCATATGCTGCATTTGAACAAACTAGTCTAATGCAGAAACTGGATTCAATCCACCAAGTTTATACTTCATGAGTGTTTGATCGTCACTGCTGTCCTCCTCAACAGTCTTGGCATGCAGAGGCTGACCGCTAGCCAAAAAACCTCCCATGCCACTCTCCACATCAATACTGCAAGAAGCAGGGGATGTCTGCCTCACCTCTTCGTTCCCAAGTAGCTGATGACTGTCCTCAAACTGTTCGTCCTCGCTGTATAGTGGCGCTGAGCCCAGACCACATACTAGTTCTCTGGCTGAGGGACCCGAACGGGACAGAGGCGGGTTGAGGACAGGTGAGGGACGCTAACCTGTTCCCGGGCCATGCCAACTAAGAGTTGTATCTGACGAACCCACCGACTGTTGGCTAGGGTTGTCAGATGTCATCTGGGATGAAGTTGATGACCTACTCAACCAATCAAGAACCCTTGGGTTGCTGATCAACACACGGCCGCTAGATGACAGCAGCAGTTGTGGCCTCACTGAGTGACCCCTGCTGCAACGTCTCCTTGCTGTGCTGCGACCTGGGCCTGCTCCAGGAATGTTTGTGCCTCTGCCACTCGCAGGTGAAGAGCCTGCCACCTCTCTGTCTGACATACTGTTTGTTCAAAAATTTACAGACTCTGTTTAATGAAGATATCTGTATATGATAAATACACACCCTGTATTTAACTCCAAATGAAACCACTAACAGGCTTGGGTAACCCTTGGATATAAAATTCGCTCCAGAAATGACCAGGAAAAATTTACTCGTCTTTGGCGTTTAAAAACACCGTATATTTAACTGAATATAAAAGCACAAACACACTTAATTAACCCATGAATATAAACTGTGCTCCAGAAATGACCAGGAAAAATTTACTCATCTTTGGCATTTAAAAACACCGTATATTTTACTGAATATAAACGCACAAACACGCTTAATTAACCCTTGAATATAAATTGCGCTCCAGAAATGACCAGATGGAATTAAAATGTATATGGGGCAGAATTAGACCCACCCTGGACTTGAATTACAATACCCCACAAACTGAATCAAAATGATAACGGAAGAGGAGCAGTTTCTGATAAAAGCAGTGACAACCCCTCACCCACCCGCCAAATCGCTGTTAAAAGCTATTTGCTTTGTGTGAGATCTCTGCTGCTGCAGCAGCCGCTTATGTCAGCAAGAGGAATGTGAGAAGCGCGGGTGCCCTCCATACTTATAGTTCTTTGACGTCACAGAAGCCCGCCGGTCTCTGATTGGTTTCATGTCTGCACATGTCATTTAGGGTCTTCCTTTCTTCCTCCCAGAGTTCTCTCCCCCATGTCACGCCTTGTGCTTGCGGCCATTTTAGCAATACAAAACACACTTTGTTCCCGCGAATTACCCCAAACTTCTATTTCGTGCAGAACCGAAGGTTTCCTGAAATTATAAACGAAGTCCACTTCATTGGAATCAATTCGCCCATCTCTAGTCTCTTTACCTCATCACTATATCTCACTAATTCTGCTACCTGAGCTGTTTCACATTAATGAATCAGAATGGGCACTAGATTTACCACTTCTTTTATGTATACCTTGACTGACACTCATGTTTTCTTAAACTTCTAAATGTAAAACCTGTTGCTGAGATAAATCCAACAATTGATGAAAAGGGTAAACCGTCATCTTTATAGTGTTTGTTCTAGTAATGAATAAAATAATTGTATTTTGTCCCAATTTAATATTTCAGCATACCGTATATACTCGAGCATAAGCCGAGATTTTCAGCACAAAAAATGTGCTGAAAAATCCCCCCTCGGCTTATACTTGAGTCACTGTCGGCGCTCAGGCGCTGCGATGGCCCGTGCGCCGACAGGGACGCTTCAGTTATATGCGGCTCCTCAGGGAGCGCATATAACTGAATCCCGAGTCAGCTGACAGCGTTCGGGCGCTGTGGTGGCCCGTGCGCTGTCAGCTATCTCTTCACTTGTATGCGACTCCTCCGGAGCGCATGCAGGAGAAGAGATACCCACTGCGGGGCAGAGAGCGAGCGCTCCGTGCTCCGCAGTGGACCCCGGGCGGCCGCAAACTCACGGCCGTCCGGAGTTTCCGGCACAGTCAGCGTGTGTCATCACGCTGCGTGCGCGGCCTGATGACGTCACCCGCCTGTGACGAGAAGACCGAGGAGCGCGCCCGGGAGACGGAGCAGCGTGGAGCCAGGTAAGTGGGTTATTTTTGTTTTAAAACGATGCCTATACCTGCCTTCTACTGCCTATACCTGCCCTATACCTGCCTAGTATCTATACCTGCCTATACCTGCCTAGTACTGCCTATACCTGCCTAGTACTATCTATACCTGCCTAGTACTATCTATACCTGCCTATACCTGCCTAGTACTGCCTATACCTGCCTAGTACTATCTATACCTGCCTATACCTGCCTAGTACTATCTATACCTGCCCTATACCTGCCTAGTACTGCCTATACCTGCCCTATACCTGCCTAGTACTATCTATACCTGCCTATACCTGCCTAGTACTGCCTATACCTGCCCTATACCTGCCTAGTACTATCTATACCTGCCTATTCCTGCCTAGTACTGCCTATACCTGCCTAGTACTGCCTATAGCCTGCCTATACCTGCCTAGTACTGCCTATAGCCTGCCTATACCTGCCTAGTAATGCCTATACCTGCCTAGTACTGCCTATACCTGCCTAGGGGACCTATACCTGCCTATTGCCTGTCTAGGGGGACCTATGCCAGCCTATACCCTGCATATATCTGCCTATAGCCTGCCTAGGTGACCTATATCTGCCTATAGCCTGTCTAGGGGTACCTATGCCTGCCTATACCTGCCTATAGCCTGCCTAGGCAACCTATATCTGCCTATAGCCTGCCTAGGGGGACCTATACCTGCTTATACCGACCTATACCTGCCTATACCCTGCCTAAGAGGACCTATACCTGCCTATGGGGGCAATTGCCTGCCTATAGCCTGCCTAGGGGGACATATAGCTGCCTATACCAGCCTATGGGATACATTAAACTGCGTATACATGCCTATAACCATGCCTATGGGGGACATTAAACTGCCTATACCAGCCTATATCTGCCTATGGGGGACATTAAACTGCCTATGGGGGACATTAAACTGCCTATACCTGGCTATGGGGGACATTAAACTGCCTATTTAATTTTTTTTGGTATCTATTTTTATTTTTAAAATTCACCAGTAGCCGCTGAATTTTCCACCCTAGGCTTATACTCGAGTCAATAAGCTTTCCCGGTTTTTGTGGCAAAAGTAGGTGCCTCAGCTTATACTCGGGTTGGCTTATACTCGAGTATATACGGTAATTCCATTCCATTTACATTAATCATCTCAGTTTTTAGCAGATTCCTTTGTGTTTGTTCAAGTCACATCACTCCAAGTTTCATCATTTCACAAAAATCCCAAATAAAATAATTGCATTTTATTGTTCTCTTTGGGAAACATTACATTTTATACCACGGATAAGCACACATAAATTATGAGCTAGTATGGGAAAACAATATTAATTTGCTTTACCGCGGAGAACACCACAGTATTGTAACATATATACAAACTAGGTTTCTTATCATTGATAATAGCATTATACACAAATGTGTCTTAACTTAAATCTAATCCAGGTAAAGGATGTGGTTTCCGTCAAACTACCTCACAGAACACATTTTATAGCAACGATCTGAGGCTTCCTTGTGAATGTCAATAATTCATTATAAATATAGCGAGGACTATTTCTTATTTGCTCATTGAGCTGGAACAGCTGGAAACTAATAAATCATAAAGCTGTTAGTGTGTTTGGTTTGGACTTATGGAGCATTAATAAAAATAAGAGAGCTACAAAAAATTTTTGGGGGGGCCCCAAAAAAGGGGTCCCCTAGTGTGTATATAACCATAGTAATGCCTGTGAGCTCCTAACAAACATCCTGAAATGGTCCCCACACACAGGCACCTCATAAGCTCATGTCCTCTAATCCCCTGAACTTTGGATCCCCCTATGTGTTCTGTATATAAATATATATTATAGTATATATATATATATATATAAATACTAAATATATATATATATATTACATATAATATATATATATATAATATATATATAAAATACTATATTTATTTTTTTTCCTCACAAAAGTGAGTACACCCCTAGGGGGGCGGGGGGGGGGGGGGGAGCGGGGGGGGGGGGGGGGGGGGATTTCTGTAAATATTGTATTATATTTTTTTTATGGACAATACTGAATATATACACATTGATACAATGTAAAGTATCCTGTTGAACAGCTGGTAACAGTGTAAATTTTTTTTTGGGTTCCCCATTTCCCCAAAATATCTCATACACAGTCAATGTCTAAAACCGCTGGTAACAAAAGTGAGTACATCCCTAAGTGAAAAATGTGACTAATTGTGCCTGGAATTGGCATTTTGACTCCATGTTGTCATTGACTCGTTAGTGTTATAAGGTCACCGGTGTGAATAGGGATCAGCTCTAACTAAATTTGGTTTATCGCTCTCACATTTCTCTCATGCTGTCACCCTGTAAGTTCATAATAAAAAAAAAATTGGGGAGCTCAAATTTAAAAGTACATCATATTTGGGTATGGCCACGGTGCAAAAAGATTCAAGCCTATAAATCTGTTACATTATTTAACCCACCTGATGAACTCCGTAAAAAATTACAGAATTGTGATTTTTGTTCATCCCACAGCACATTAAAAATGGAGTTAAAATTGACAAAAAGTCATAAAACACCAAAGTGGTATCATAAAACATCATGTACACCCTGCAAAAAAAGCCCTTAACACATCCTCCGCAGACAGGGGGAAAAAAAGGTTATGGGCTATCAAAAGAAGTTATGCATAAATATTGTTAAACACAAAAAAAAGTGCTACAACATAAAAAATATATAATTTGGGTATCACCATAATCACATCGTTCCACAAAGAAAAACTAACATGCAATTTATACTTCACTGTGAGCGCTGTTAAAAAAAAAAAAAAACAACACCAGGATTGTTGTATTTTCTCATCTTGCCAACAAAAAAACTAATTTTAAATGGTGTTGGACAAAAATTCGTGTCCCTCACCAATAAAAAAAACAATAAAATTTTCAACTGATCTGGCAAAAAAACAAGCTCATACACCGCTCATCACACAGAAAATAAAAAAGTTATGGTGCTCATACTATGGCGATGCAAAAACGTGTTTTCTTTTTTAAATAAAAGTGTTTTTATGAGTAAAACAGTAAAACATAAAAAAATATAAATTTGGTATCACTATAATCATATAGATCTGTTTTAGTAAAAGTTAACATGTCATTTATATACTTGAAACATGGTGACTGCTGTAAATAAAAATAAAAATAAACACTACTAGAATTGCTGTATTCTGTTTATCACGCCTTCTGAAATCGTTGATGAAAAGCGTTCAAAGTGACATACAGTATGAACCCCAAAAAGGTACTAATGAAAACCTCAACTCAACCCACAAAAACATATATAGCTTCATACACATAAAATTAAAAAGTTATGGTCTGCAGACATTGACGATATAAACATGATTTTTTTTTTAAAACAGATTTCCTATTGTGTCCAAGTATAAAACATGAAAAAAAAACTTATAAAATTAGATATGGTTATAATTATATATCACTGCAAAAATAATCCCAGGTTAGAAACATAACTTTTACTTATCTTTTTTAAAAAATATTAATATCTAAACCCCTATACATTACCACTACATCCCTAAGATCCATAAGGGTTGTACCCCGCTTATAGGCAGACCCATAGTTTCAGGTGTGGGATCGATTACCAAAATGTGATTTATATAGATAACATCTTACGAGATTGGTAGTAGTTTACTTTGCATCTATATAAGAGACAACCTCTGACCTTTTGCGTAGACTGGATGGGAAATGCTGTTGATAAGAGGTACAATTAGGTTCTATAGATGAGAAACCTGTATAGCAATATCCCCACATGAAAGAGAACCAGGCCTGTCGAATAGATTTTTGTCCACAAGAATCATAGAATATCAGGCTCATAATACTTTTGTCATTAGACTTCTGGACTTTGGTGCTACGCATAATTACTTTGTTTTCTAGTAACAAGAACCTTCCCACCAGCTCAGGGCACCGCAATGGGGAGCTCTTGTGCTCCACAATGCAAATCTGTCCCTGGCTGGTGGAGGCTACCTTGGTACCCCAAACGGGAGATGATCAATGGCTCCCCCCCAGATATTATTCTGGGGGAGGTACATTCGATGACATCATCATTCTCTGGAGTGGCAACAAGATGTCACTTTGAGGAGTTTGTTGGACACTCAACAAAAAATGACATCGGTATTTGGGGCATTTCACATATGAGAGCAGGGTGATTGTTTACCTTTCCTGATGTTCTTAACATTAAAGATCGAAAGGTAATATTCATACAGAATATGTTTAGGAAACCCGACAGCAACTAACAGCTTGCTACAACTGTAAAAGTTACCATCCATTACCCTGTAAGAGATGAATACAAAAGTCAATTTCTTAGCAGTAAGAGAAACTGCTCCAGGAGATAAGGATTTTAGGAGACAGTTCAGGTAATGTGAGAGAGAGATTTCGTTAATCGGATGGATATCCAACAAAGGTCCTCGGATTCAGCCTTCAGGAATGCACAAAAACACAACAGGGACACTCTATTACCAGGGTAACTCCCGGCAGATAAAGAGACAATAGAGCACTTATAGTTTGCAACTTTTGATGACAGAAATTCGAGAAGCAACCAATATCCTCAAAAATACTGGGGTTATTTTGATGTTGGTTCGGATCTAGAGGGATATCTTCCCTCAACCCCCTCGATAACTGTCTCGGAGGTTAGATCACATAAAAGATAGACTCAACCATAGTCATTATACACCAATACCCCCTCAAGGTACATGTTTGGAAAAGAGACCGATAGGTATGTTCAAATGTTGGGTCAAAGATGTGTTAGCCTGTCCATACATACAACAAACTAAATCTTTACAGTGCCTCACATGGAAAGCAATTTTTTATACGTGATGTTTGCCAATTGTAACACGGAAGGAAGTAGTTTACATCTGTTACATGCCCCTTGCCCACGTCAATTTTATATTGGACAAAACAAGAGAAAATTCAAGAGAAGAGTGGGTGAACATCTGGGGGACATACGAAATAGAAAGAGATAGTCAGTGGCTCGACAAGTGTGGTAATATCATAATGTGAATGGAATCTCTGGCTCTGCGCTTTTTTGATTTTGGAAGTTGTGAGACCGTCCCCAAGGATGAGAATGGGATAGACGAATCCTGTGTAAGGAGGCCCAATGGATTTACCGTATGGGACACTGTCCAACATAGGGCCTAAATGAGACATGCAATCTTTGGTTTGTTTTAAAGAATAGGCTCTACTTTTGGACCTGTCCAGCATTGCTTTGCCCTGTTTTGCAGCTCTCCATAGAGTGACCACTATGGTTCTTTTTAAGTCTTGACCAATGAAAATGAGTATCAGTGTCATATTTTTCAATTTTTTCATTATATTCAATGATTACTTTACAGCTTGATAATCCAAGTCACTGAGTACAATGAATATTGTACCCCGAACCGTTCTTGTTTGGGCCCCCTTTTTAAGCCCATGTTAATTTGCACGTGTTTCGCTATATAATATTTGCTCCAGGAAAGTCAATTATATATGCCCCGCCCACATTAGTCCCTTTTATTATTATATATTATGGAGATGATGTGGTGTTGGTTAGAAAGTAACATTTCGGCTGAGGTTGGACACTGTGACAATAATCGATATATATGGTTAGGGAGGCATAGCGCATCTTTCATCACGAGATATGGAGACAATCCCATGAACCGGCCTTTTCTGAACATGCGCAGTGCTTTGTTTTTTATTTTATTGTGAACGCCAGGGCCCCCCCCCCGCCGCGTGTGTTCGGGCCTGTCGGACATTCAGCATATGCCGCGGTGTCACTTCCGGCGATGATAAACGGAAGTGACGGGTATTCTACTTTCGGACATGCACAGTATTTGAATATCCGGAACGCCTACAAACATGAGCAAGAAAAATAGGCACATGTGCCTTCAAGGGAACCTGGAATGCGAGCATTCAGAATATTGTTTACTGTAAAAACATTGGTAATTGTTTACTATACATCTTTGGGGCCATTAAGACATAAAAATGGAGTGGCAGAGACCAATAGTGTCTCTGTACCCTCCTTATCTTGGGTGCCAGCGTACCAGAGGTGCTGCGGGAATTTATCGTCAATAGACCTGGCAGCACTTGTAGCAAATAATCAGTATAATTCATCTAATTTGAAGTACATTGTTGTGATATATGCGTTTTGTATATAGACGTATTCTTTTTCCACAGTGAGAGAAACTTTTGAATCCCCTGATGAACCCTAGAATTGGTATGGGGTGAAACGCGTCGGTATAGCTGGGATTTCAAGGTGTTTATAACACCATGTAGTGACATTGTCTGTGTCATTAAAGCGGAGCCGCTCATTATCAGGGCGATTACTCCCACTGCATATAGTGCACATTAATGCTGTATCATCTAGGTATGTAGTGGTAATGTATTAGGGTTTAGATATTAATATTTTTTTAAAAAAGATAAGGTAAAAGTTATGTTTTAACAGGGATGTATATTTGCAGTGATATATTGGTATAAATCCTCTGTTCATATAGAATTTGTAGTATTTCTTATTGTTATAATTATACTAACCCGCATAGTAGAGTTATGCTGTCATTTTGCCAAAGCAAACTGTGTAAAAATGAACCCCAAAAAACAATGGTGGAACTGCGTTTTTTTCCATTTTCACTGCCCAATGCTAAAAAACCTGTTAAACTCCTGTGGGCCCAAAATGCACAATACAACCATAGATGAATTCACTGAGGGGTGTTGATTCCAAAATGGCGTGACTTCTATTTGTAGGGTTTATCTACCTGTGTTACTGGTACATTGGGGGCTTTGAAATAAGACAAAAACCACCAAAATCTGCACGCCCTCCCATGTGCCCAATGTACACAACAGCTTACATCCATATATAGGGTATATATTTGCGTAACAAATTTTGTGATTTTTCTTTTCATAATTTGTTGGTGAAAATGAAAAATATTCAGCTTTAAAACTACATATTATTGGGATAAAAAATATATTTCAATTTTTAACAGCTTAACACTAAAAATATTTGTGAAACACCAGTGGCGTTCAATATGTTCATTTACAACCCCTGGGATATATGTCCTTAAGGTGTGTAGTTACCAAAATGAGGTATTTTTTAGGGGTTTTTTATTACTTTTAGCACCTTAAGGTGGCGTCAGCTAACCTGAAATGGTGCCTACAAATTATAATAATGAAAATGAGACCGCAAAATCCAATAGGTTCTTCCTGCTATTTCTAAGGCTTATGGTTGAGTCAATAAGCACTAGGGCCACAATATGAGATATCTTTAAATTCGGCAGAATGGGGAAATCAATTGTTGAGGTTGCATTCCATGATAACATTTACTATGTTCCAGTAAATAATGGGATAAACAATTGAAAATCTGAAAATCAGAGAAATTACACAGAGACCATATTAAACTTGAAATGGTTAATTTATTTTATTGTTTATTTTTTTAATTTTTTGATTTCCCCCCAAATTTACACAACATTTTGATATTTTTCACAAATTAAATTGATGATTATGGACCAAAATGTATAACTAATGTGTCATGAGAAAGCAGTCCCTTAATCACATGAATAGTAAAAGTATTAAAAGTTACATACATTTTGTCAGATTTAAAAAATGGGGCTTTGTCATAGAGGCCAGAACTGGCTCCACCCTGGCCTACAACATTGGTTTAAAACTTAAAAAAAATAAATAAAGAAAAAAGCACTGACTGAACGCTCATCCACAAATGTTGCCCCAGAAATATTCTATTAGGTCTAAATTATTTTTAAAAAAGGGAACATAATTCTGCTTATCTTTCAAGCATATTTTTGTCTGGCATAACAATCAACTAATGGTCAGAAAGGCCTGGTTCACAGTGATGTACAGTACATGCAGGCTAAAGTAAGGATTTGAACCACTCATACCTGAATGTGACTAGGATACAAGGGGGCTACAGAGTTGGGGATATGTAAATGGGCCTGGGCACATGAAAGAGTTGATGGTGGAGTGGTCTAACACACTGTAGATCTAGTCAAGGCTCAGACTTTGCATTTGAGCATGGGTCCATGAACCTGCATTTTTAACATACACAGTGCTCACATACAGTATGCTAATAGTTTAAGCCATTTTACAAAATGCTGCCACACACTAAGTGGAGCCACGCTTGGCACTTGCACTTAGCCTGCTGACTATAATCATTGTGGCGCCATGCCCCGAGTCTTTGCCCACATCTGACCCTTGGCAGCGGAACCCACTTTTGTATCTGTGCCCTTTTTGCCAGTCCCCGGGTCGAGAGGTATAAACACTTCTAGTAGAAAATTTTCCCAGGTGCCCTTAACATCAATGATGTAATATTGTTCCCCCCTTCGCTAACCATAGTCCCGGGTTTTGACTCCCCGGGGGACCATTTTGGGCACCTGGGAAGTGATGGTATTTAGATTTTCCCACTTTTTGGTAAAATTTTTTTTATATTGACATTTTGCAATTTTTTTTAAAATTTGGGGCCCAATGTGTTTTGGTTATAAAAGGGAAAATTTGGGTTAGATGATTTTTTAGAAAATTATTTTTGATTTTTCTATAGTAGAGGCCTAAAAAACAATTACTAATTTCCAAAAAAATTAAAATTGGCCCGTGATTTGGGGGCATGTAGTCAGTGAATGAACGTACCTCTGTCTGAAGGATCGCAGCCCTCTGTTCTTTGGCAGTAAGAGATTCCTTAAGTACTTCAATGTTTTTTTTTGCAGTTGGTTTGTTGCCAAAGTTAGCTTGGTTTTTTAAAAAAAGTTAGTTTCCTTTTTTGACACCCAGCTTCACGGTCCTTCTTTAAAAATAGTTATAGTAATTTTTTATAATTAAAAAATCAAAAGCACTTGGCATAGGAGTCTGGGAAAAATGTGGTGGAGAAAGGGGAAAGGGAGGTGACTAAAGTAGAAAACCCAAATTTTTTTTTAAAGGGGTCACCCTTAACCAAAACCCATCAAAAAAGGGAATGAGTGAGCACTGGATCCAGTTATCAGGAAACCAATGACAAAAAACTACTGGGGCGGGTTTTTTAAAAAAGACGACATACCATTAAAAACGTGATAAAAGCCCATTAAACCTTACAAAATTTTTTAAAAAACCCAAAGGGGTGAGTTTAAGACGGGTTTGGATGCCGATTCTGGGTGCAGATTCCATGTCCAGAATCAGTTCCAAGGAAGGGAAAGTTTTTACACTGTTCCCTATTTTACATGAGTGTCATTGGAGAGGAAATGTCAATTCATTGACGTGCGTTGCACGCCCACAATAAAGAGCCTGTAGCAGAAATCCACCTCAGGCAGTCCAGGTCATTTCCCTGCTGAAATTCAGTAAGGAAACAAGGCTTTTTTATTTTTTTCAAAAAAAACGTCTGGACTCTCTCGTGGTGCACCAGGACAAACGTGAACATCCAGGTATATAAAGGAACCTTCAATAGTTTATGCCCCCTTGTGGGGACAAAAAAGCTTTAAGACATCTGTTTTCCACGCGTGCCCTTTATTCTGTAAGTTCTTTTTAATTTTGGCTATGTTCCCACGGGATAAAATTTGGGGGCGTAATTGGGGACAGGGAGCCGCGGCACCCCCCCCGGGGCGGGGGGGGACAGCCCGCCGGGCCCCTAGAATTCATTACTAGCGCCTGTATTCACCGTACAATTGAAGTCACTTTCTCCCCGCGCGGCGTATTGTCCAGCAGGGAGAGGGGATAACCATAGTTTTCTAAGAAATGTGGATTACCAAATTACAGGGACGTATTTCACCCCGTATTTAGGCAGTACGGCGGAAAAAAGGGGTAAATACTCCCAGTTTAACCGTGTGAAATAGCCTTAAGTATTTTAAAGCTCAAATCTGCAGTTTTTAGCCAGAAAAAGAGAGTCTGTTTTTTCAAAGCCCCCCCCCACCGGGCAGCCCCCCCCACCCCCAAAATATAAACCCCCATTATTTGAATAGGTAGAAAAAATGTGAATAACGCTGGGGGAGGCAAGCTTTTGGGGGCGGGGGTAACAACTTTTTATGAATAGATTTTAGCATTAAATGCTTCAAAACTACTGTATCTTACAGAATAAGGGACCAGCGCCGGAAATAGACATTGTCCCAGCTTGTGCTGTCCTCAGCAAGGGGGCTTTAAACTATGTGAAGGTTCCTTTAAGGTAGTATGGATGGGCACACTCATGATCCCCTCGATTTTTGGGGGGGTGGGGTTTCGGCCCTAATTTGGTTTTTAAGGCAGCCAGAGGCCTAAAGAAACACCCAAAAAAGTTTAAGCCCGTATTCCTCGTAGGAGATCACTGTATACTGTTCAGAGGTACTGCAGCATATAGATCAAGCAATCATGTGTTTCATAGAGGGACTAAATTTTACTGTAAGGCCTCGTTCACACGGCTTATTTCGGACGGATTTGCCGAGGATTTACGATCGTCAATCCTGGCAAATCCTCCGAAATAAGTCACAGCCAATTTTTCTATTTATTTCAATGAAAATAGGCTCGTCGTTACCGACAAAAATTCCCGTTCCGGATTGCCGCGCGGATTGACGACGGAATCCGGGGGGAAAAACAATTGACCATGTCAATTATTTCCCGGACGGTTTACCAACAATGATTTTAAAGGGGAATCCCTGGGAAATCAGTTACAAAAAATTTCCACATTATGGGACTTATTTGCAATGATTTTCAACTGATTTAGAATGTATTTACATCGGAAAATCCCGTTGTAAATACGTTCTGAAATAAAACCGTGTGAAGAGGCCTTAAACATAAAAAAAGTTTGTTTTTTTTTTTTACTTTTAAAAAAAAATAAAAAAACATTGTTTTTTTAATTTTCCCATATATCATAAAAAAAAAAAAAAAATTGGTATCGCCAAATATGCCCAATGCCAGAATTATGTTTTTTCATGAAAAAGTCACATAAACTAAGAGTTGGTAAAATTTAAAAACCCAAATACTCTGCAAGAACAAACCATTTCACAGCTTTTGCGGGGGGGAAAAAGAAAAAATTACATCTAAAAAAAGGGAAAAGCAAAGCAAGTTATTTTTTTAGGTTTTTTCTTTTTTATAATAGTAAAATGTAATAGAAGCTACAGTATATAGGTTTGGTATCACTGGAATCATACTGACCCGCAGAATGAGGATAACGTCATTTATTTTATGCCCTATTTTTCCAATTTTACCCCAGAAAGAATTTTTGTTCACTTCTCCAATACATGTTGCATTAAATTGTACCATTAAAAATACATCCCCCAAAAACAAGAAAAACCCTCATGTAGTTGTGTAGATGGAAAAATAAAAACGTTATGGCTCTTGGAACATAGATTGCAAGGCCTCGTTCACACGGCTTATTTGGGCGCTGATTTCAGCCGTACTGCGTGCCGTATTTGTGCTGCAGTACAGCTGGAATCCGTCCCAGTCAGTACGGTAATCCACAGTTCTCATAGAGAACTATGGATTCCGTCTCCTCATCCCGCTCGGCGAATCCGCCGGGCGGGGAGAAAGTGACATGCACATTATTTACGGGGTGTACGCGCCGTGAACAATGAATGTCTATGGGGCCGGCGAGCTGCCAGCCCCCCGCCCCGCCCCCGCTGCACGACAGCCGGCGTAATTGTGGGGCGAAATCCGTCCCCGCAATTACGTCGGCAATAAGCCATGTGTACATTGCCTAAGCCCTCGCGGGCGGGGTCCTCTCTCCCTCTGTTGTGCCAGTTGTAAGTCATTCATCGTTATCATTGTACTTGTTTGACATATGTTGTGTATGTAAGCCCCCTCGAATGTACAGCACCATGGAATCAATGGCGCTTTAAAATAAATAATAATAATAATAATAATAATAATGAACAAAAAACAGAAACAAAAAACCAAAAAAATGAGCCAGTCATTAAAGGGGTTAATATAACATTATGGCATAATATGGCAACACCACCCCTGCAGTCCTACTGCGCTGAACTCAGATCATAATCGAGTTATGGTTCAATGAAATCATAGGAGATCATGTGTTATGGCTGCAAGAATATGCCTCAAACACCCCCTCCCTGCTATGCCCCTGCCAAGACTGCACACGGCCATAGTTTATCTACCTTCTGGCAGCCAATACAGATACACTGCATATACAGGCTGTTATGTTTGTGAGTCACTATAAAGATGGTCAAGCAAGGATAGTAATTGACTCACATATTTAAATACCACATGCTTATCAATCACACTTCATCTTATCTCAGCAATATAAGAATAACTGAGACTTCAAGGGAATAAATTGGCTGAAATATTGTTGTTGTTAAAAAGCACATCTTACCTTGTCATTCAGCAAATCCTTACTAGCAACGCACAAAAAGAACAATGTTCCTGACTATAGCAGAAAATTGATGCACATACTTTACATTCTCTTTCGGTCAGTATAGTTTGTAAGGGCGGAAGGACCATGACACCGCTTATTGGATGTAAGTAAGGACCCTCGACCAAGAAATGCCCTGTGTAACATGACATGACATTCAATAAGGGGGCATTCACATCTCTTTTAGACTCCATTTGTGGTATCCATCGAGATACCGTGAAAACTGGTACCCCAATGTGTACTGTTGTAGAAGATAAAGTGGTGCCGCACACCTTTAGAGGTATAGTGGATGCTCAGTGGAAAGCCAACGGCTATAGTCCAATATGTAGAAAATCCACGTCACTTCTTCAGTAATAGTAGAAAATTCAATTTATTGAATCACAAGTAGAATATCAGCTCTCTATTTAGATATATTAGGCAGGACGATAAAGTAGACAAGCCCACAATTCAGTCCGACGTTTTGGCCATGGTAGGCCTTCCCCAGGGACAAAGCCAGTGGGCAGTGAGCAGCAGAGGTATGGAGAGTATGCTCCCGACTGGCGCGCGCCAGTCCAAATAGGACGACACTGTGTTCCAAATTATTATGCAAATAATATTTTCTCTTATTTTCCAAGATTACCTATATGAATTACAGTCATTGTAATTTTCCAGTCATCAACTATAATTGAAAGGTTTTTGAACAAACTGCCTATGAGAACAGTATATTTTATACAAAAAAAAAACTCAAAATGCACTCAAAATGCATGTTCTAAATTATTATGCACAGCAGAGTTTTCAACCTTTTAATTTTTATAACGAACAAAAAAATGGTCATTTGTGAAATTATAAGCATTAGCAGGTTATTACAAACTGAAATCAAACAGTTTTCAAGTCAAAACTTTATTCAAGGTGATGTAACATGTGCACATAGGACCCCTTGTTCGAAATGAACTTCTGAACTCTCTCGTCCATTGAATTTGTCAGGTTTTGGATGGTTTCTGCTTTAATTGTTTTGCATGGGGACAGAATACCCTCCCAGAGCTGTTGCTTAGATGTGAACTGCCTCCCGCCATCATAGACACTCCTTTTGATGATGTTCCAGAGGTTCTCAATGGGGTTGAAGTCAGGGGAGCATGGGGGCCACACCATAAGTTTGTCCCCTTTTATACCCATAGCAGCCAGAGATGCAGATGTGTTATTTGCAGCATGAGACGGTGCATTATCATACATTAAAATGATCTTGCTGTGGAATGCACGGTTCTTCTTCTTGAACCATGGCAGGAAGTGCTGTTTGAGAAACTCCACATACATTATGGAGTTCATCTTTACACCTTCAGGGATCCTAAAGGGGCCAACAATATCTCTCCCCATGATTCCAGCCCAAAACATTACTCCATCTCTTCCTTGTTGGCGCCGTAGCCGTGTTTGCATGGGGTGTCCATCAACCAGCCATCCTCCACTCCATCCATCTGGACCATCGAGCATTGCACGGCACTCATCGGTGAACAAAAAAGTTTTGAAGTCAGTCTTCATGTATTGTTTGGCCCACTGGAGCCATTTCTACTTGAGTGCAGTGGATAGAAGAGGTCAACAGGATGGCTTCCGCACAGCTGCTAACCTCTGAAGGACCCTGCATCTTGTTGTTCGGGGGGCATTGGAGGCACCAGCAGCTTCAAAAACTTGTCTGCTGCTATGACAAGGCATTTTTGCAGCTGCTCTTTTAACATGACTTAATTGCCTGTTGGAAAGAGTCCTCAATTTTCCCTTATCAGCACACACACGTGTGTGCTGTGAAACAGCTACATACTTCTTGATTGTGCGATGATCACGATGAAGTGTCTTGGCAATGTTGATTGTATTCATGCCTTGACCTAAACACTCCACAATTTGTTGCTTCTCAGCAGCCGACGCATCCTTTTTCTTTCCCATTTTGGCTGAAAATGTAGGCTGCCTAATAATGTGGAACAGCCTTCTTAAGTAGTCTTTCCTTTAATTGGACACACCTGCCAAACTAATTAGCACAGGTGTCTGCAAATGCTTTCAGTGATATAAAGAGCCCTGACACACATCACTATCAATGAGTTTAACTAACAAACAAAAAAATTCTTACCTTATCACTCCTAAACACTTTTTGCATAATAATTTGGAACACAGTGTATGTCTATTCTATTATTCTCTATGGCTCTTTTATGGTACATGCCAGAGTACTGTTTTTTGTGGGATCCCAATAGATACCACAAATGAAGTCTACAGTGTAATGTGAATGGACCTTAGTGCTCCTTCACCTTTACCTCAACAGTACCAGTGACTGCTAAGAAGAAGTTATGGAATATTGTTGGTAGCTTTCTATTAAACTCACAATGGTCACTGAAATAATTTGAAACTGTCAAAAGTAATACTACATTGAAATTTACTGAAACTCAATTAATTAAAATTAGACATGCCATCAAATTGTGGTTCAACTAAAAAAATAGAAAAAAAAAAGTACTGTATATACTAGAGTATAAGCAGAGTTTTTCAGCCCAAAAAATGAGCTGAAAAACTCTACCTCGGCTTATACTCGAGTCACTGTCAGCGCTCGGCAGGGACACTTCTGCTACATGCAACTCCTCAGGGAGCGCCGAGTACAGCTGACAGCGATGGGCACTGCCGTGGCCCGTCGCTGTTGGCGATCTCTTCCCCTATATGCGACTCCTCCGGAGCGCATAGAGGGGAAGATACCACTGCGGAGCAGAGAGCGAGCGCTCCCTGCGCCGCAGTGGACTCCGGACGGCCGCAAGCAGACTCGCGGCCGTCCGGAGTTTCCGACACAGGCAGCGTGTGTCATCACGCTGCGTGCGCGGCCTGATGACATCACCCGCCTGTGCCGGGAAGATGGAGGAGAGCGTGCCGGAGGCCGGACAGCGAGGAGGCGGAGCGGCGAGTGAGTCAGGTAAGTGTTTGTTTGTTTGTTTTTTTATTACCTGACTATACCTAGCCTATGCCTAGCCTATACCTGCCTATACCTGCCTATACCAGCCTATACCTGCCTATACCTAGCCTATACCTGCCTATACCTAGCCTATACCTGCCTATACCAGCCTATACCTGCCTATACCTGCCTATTACCTGCCTATACCTAGCCTATACCTGCCTATACCTAGCCTATACCTGCCTATACCTGCCTATACCTGCCTATACCAGCCTATACCTAGCCTATACCCTACCTATACCCAGCCTATACCTGCATTTACTAGCATATACCTGCCTATAACTAGACTATACCCTACCTATACCATCCTATACCTAACCTATACCCATCCTATACCAGCCTATACCCAGCCTATACCTGCCTATACCCTACCTATTAGAACATATACCTGCCTATAACCTGCCTATTACCTGCCTATAAGGACATATAACTGCCTATGGGGGACATATACCTGCCTATAACTGCCTATGGGGGACATATATCTGCCTATAACTGCCTGTGGGGCACATATACCTGCCTATAACTGCCTGTGGGGGACATATACCTGCCTATAACTGCCTGTGGGGGACAGTAAACTGCCTATACCTGTCTATGGGGGACATATATTTGCCTATGGGGGACATTAAACTGCCTATGTAATTTTATTGGTATCCATTTTTATTTTTGATATTTACCAGTAGCCGCTGCATTTTCCACCCTAGGCTTATACTCGAGTCAATAAGCTTTCCCGTTTTTTGTGGCAAAAGTAGGTACCTCGGCTTCTACTCGGGTCGGCTTATACTCGAGTATATACGGTAAATAATTTGGCCTGGTAAAAAATTATGGTACACCCAGAAAAGATTGAAAATAATTTTATTTTAGGGACATGTTAAACTAAGGTATGTATGTCCTGTTGTTAGCATCACAGATGTCTTCAAACTTGTAATCAGCCAGTCTGCTGTTTGGTGATGATAAATTGAGATGTATAATAAAATGGTAACCAAAAAGCCCGAAATAACTTCCGTCATCTTGCCAAAATGTATACCGACAAGCCGCAAAGCTTCTGATATAACTTTCAGATGACACATTCTGTAGCTTTTTGGCAATTGACATCAGCTCTGTTCACAGACACAAAAATGAAGCATACAAAGAAAAAAACAATGTACCTACTATGAAAGGTGGAGGAGGCACTATTATGTTTTGGGGCTGCTAATACCTGCATCTAGCACAGGGTGTTTTGAAGCTGTGCAGGGTATAATGAAAGCTAAAGACTTCTCAAGGCATTTTGGAGCAAAATATGCTGCCCAGTGTCAGAAAGCTTGGTCGTCGTCCCAGGTCAGGGGCGTAGCTATAGGGAGTGCAGAGGTAGCAGTTGCTACCAGGGCCTGCAGCCTGAGGGGGCCCAAAAGCCCTTCTGCCACATAAGGAGATATCAGTATTGTAAATGGCACGTGGTAGTTGGGAGGCTCATTTCACTTTTTGCACTGGGGCCCAGGAGCTTCAAGTTACGGCTCTGTCCCAGGTCATTGGTCCTTCAACAGGTTATTGACCCAAAAACATCCAAGAATGGCTAAGAGTAAGGCTATGTTCACACGGCGTAATTTTGGCATGCATTTCGCCACATATTTGCGCTCTAATACGGGCGAGATGCGTGCCAAAATTACAGTAATCCATAGTTCTCATAGAGAACTATGGATTACGCCTCCTCTCCCCGCTCGTACAATATGATCGTATTGTACGAGCGGGGAGATAAGTGTCATGTTAATTATTAGCGGCAAATACGCAGCGCGTGTAATGGATATCAAAGGGGCCAGTGCCGCGGGTGTACGTGCGTATTAACGTGAGCTCCTGAAAGACACAATGTACTGTGCCGCGTGTACTTCGTGGGCAGCTTAAACATGTTCTGATCATGATATGTGAACCGAGAGTCTCAAAGTTTTTTCATGTATGATAGATAGCATAAATGCTTCTTTAGGGATTTCGACGTAGTGTATTGCCCTTTTTGCAGAAATGTGCCGCTGGTGGCGGTCTGTGTGTGTACATGTATAATTACATGTGTGCCGCAGCCCTGCCAGTGGCACCCAGGTTTGCATACGTTTTTTCAGAAATGTTTTTGTGTGCAGAAACATACGTTATACTTGGTGTACATTGATTTTAACCTATATGGAAAGGAAGGGGTGCTTCCATTTTGGGTTTCTGTCCCCGCCCACTCTCACAGGCTGTCATAAGAAGGGCAGCTTTGCAGGTTGGGTGTTTTTTATTTTTTCTCTCTGAATAATGGAGGTCGGTGACCCAGTGAGAGGCCTGATTGGCTCGATTGAGAGGTAAAGATAGGATAGGACTGCCCGATTTGAGACCACGTTGAAGTCGTGGGCAGCTTAAACATGTTCTGATCATGATATGTGAACCGAGAGTCTCAAAGTTTTTTCATGTATGATAGATAGCATAAATGCTTCTTTAGGGATTTCGACGTAGTGTATTGCGTGTACTTCTAGACACTAACCGGCAGGAAGAAGTGACGTCACTTCTTTTCCCGGCGTGTATTGTACGCCGAGAGAAAGCTATTATACACCAGTGAGAGCTATGAATTACCGTATTTGCGGGCCATAATTTGGGTATATTGCAGCGCAATTACGCACCAATTACGTCCCTTAAACACGCCGTGTGAACATACCCTAAATCATTAGACTTTTCTGAAGTGCCTTCTATGAGCTCTGACCTGAATCCTATTGAACATCTGAGGAAGGAGCTGAAACCTGCAGTCTGGAAAAGGCACCCTTTACACCTGAGACAGCTGGAGCAGTTTGCTCATGAGAAGTGGGCCAAAATACCCGTGGACAGGAGCAGAAGTCTCATTGAGAGTTAGAGAAATTGTTTGCAGTGATTGCCACAAAAGATTGTACAGCAAAATATAAAGTTAAGGGTAACATCATTTTTGTCCAGTTTTATAAATTAGGTTTTTTTTTTACATTTTTTTTGGTTGAACCACAGTTGAAAAGCAAGGTCAGATTTTCACAGAATGACATTGTGGGCATTGCACCCGTTCTCTAAAGCTACACCTCTTATAATACTAGTTTGAAACAAACAGTAAACCATTTACATCTATGAAGAACCTAAAAAGGGTTTTCTCACTACAATGACTGTTTTTTAGCAAAAATTGTGATTAAGAATCCGGCTGGTATCTTATCGTCTTTTCAATGGTTATGGGGGACAGTTCTGTTTGCAGATTGCGGATTTGCCCGCCCCCTTTAACCATTGACAAGCACACATTATCAACGGTTAAGAAGTCATGTTCCAAGTTTTTCGGAATACCAGAAGTGTGAAAATCTGTCCACCTGAAAATCTGTTCAGTGTAGACTGCTGCACGGATTTTCACTTAAAGTCTATTGGGATGGTTGCTTGTCAGTTTTCAGACGATTTCCAAATTTACAAACCGTCTGAAAATCTGACGAAAAACCCATGCCGTTTGGACTTGGCCTTCTGCTGTAGAGATCATGTCTGACTTATCTAAGTAAACAGGAGTGCAGTGACATAATAGGAGAGTTTTAACATCCACTGACTGATCCTGTTGTCTCTGCTATCTGCTATGTGCAGATTCTCTAGTGTATCCTACCTGATATAGGTTGACATTCCTCTGCCCTGCCTCCTGCTTGCAAGAGTTGCTGAGGAAAAAGATAAGCAGGAGGCAGGGGAGACAGGCTGATGCTACATGACATAGATTACACAGAAGACTCTGCAGTGTGAGTTAGGGGACAGAAGCTCTATGTCACTGCTCTTTCACTTGTTGCCCTTAGATGGGATTTAGAACAGAGCAAGCCTAATGTGATGAGACTGATTCCTAGGTTTTTACATCATAGGCATCTTGGAAAATATAGGTTGCATTAGGGGAGCCATATCAGAGGGAATAAAGGAATCAAGATGGCAGGCAGCCTATTAATGCAGATTAAAGGGGTTGTCTCACTACAGGGATTGCTTTTTATGTTAAAGATCTTGCAAAAACAGGTCACTTTGCAATATGTGTTCATTAACAATGTCCTACCTATTCTGAGATATCCCCTCTTGTATGGGCTGCATCAGCTCCTCAGGTCGCGATAGCTACAGACTTGTTTGGTCTATCCTGATTGGCTGCCAGCACTGGTTGCTATAGCTACAGACCTGGCTTCTACTGCAGCCTAGTGGAAGCCAATAAACACACCCCTGAATTTAAAGTGAAACCAAGAAAACAGGACTGAGGTAAAATGAATCAATGTAGTGAGACAACCCCTTTAAGCAAAACCGGTAAACAGAAGCCAAACACAAGAGCCTCCACATTATTCTTTAATAATAGCCTACACTGCTCCTGAGGGTTTCTTTAAGCTCTCACATAATTTGTTATAATACTCACTTTGCTTTTCATAAATTTCGAATGACTTTTATACACTTCCATCTGCTTGATTTCTTCCTCACGGTCTTCTGTGTTTAGGACACCATTCGTTTTTATGATTTGGATTTCATCCTCTAGATCTCTAATATTTCTTTCAAGGGATGCTATTTTGGTATCCTGTGTGGAAAAAAGGAAAATCATTATCATCACAGACAAAACAAAGGAAGTACAAGGAGTCCAGGTTATATAAAAATGGGTTAGTACAGAAGTGACGTGTGAAGCAGAGCCAGTGAGTGCTGGTCAGTATATTATATACATCACACAATCCATGCCATGCAGCGCTGCATAAATACTAGCACAACAACCATAAATACCTTCTTAACTATTATAAGCTATGCAGATTCTAGAGTGAGGAGATGCAGAAATTGTTGAAATATTAAAAACTAACATGGTTTGAACACTAGATCAAGTATTAAACAAGCATTTACTGCAGACCATTGTCATGTAACTAAATCTATTAGTGTAAATAGGATTTGCCACTAGATACTCGTACAATGGAGGTATCTAGTACGTTACAGTTCAACCACTAAAACCGACATAAGTAAGACAACAAAGAGGATGCAATCCTCCTCTAAATGGTGAACCTCTTTGGTTCTTGTTGGCCCAGATCAACATCTCTACCTATTGACTGCAATAGGTCAACTTTATGTCTCATGAAAGAAGCTGACTGAGACCTATAGCAGCAACCCAGCCGTATCTTCATTTTAGAAGTCTGATTAAGACCCTGATGAATCTGATGACAAAACATTTGAAGGGAATCTTAAGACAAAAGCTTAAAAAACATGATTTCCGATATGCGATACCCAGGGCCTCATGTATGAAAACGGTCTAGGTCTAAGACTTTCTTTGATGCCCATAGCAACCAACCAGAGTTTGCCGTTCATTTTTTTCAGAGCAGTACATGAAATTAAAGGGTGAGCTCTGATTGGTTGCTATGGGCAACAAAGAAAGCTTTAGACCTAGGCAGTTTTTATGCATGTCCTCCCTGGTCTTTTTCTTAAATTATCACACCATATGGGTCCCTTGTTTTCCAACTTGTCTTCATACAATCCATAAGAAAATTAATTATCTAAGACATTTACATGTCATCTAATAGTAACAGTGGGCCGCTGTGCAAGTACATAGGCTGTAAGGACAAATAGAATCATGGGGTGTATTAAAAGTGGCATAGATGCACATGGTATGAACATAGTTCTTCCATTATACAAATTGCTATACAGGCTACACTTGAAATATTGTGCACAGTTTTGGGCTCCAGTGCACAAAGAAAGACATTGTAGAGCTTGAACAGGTTCAAAGGTGGCCAGCGAAATTAATAAAAAGGACTGGGTGGACTGCAATGCCCAGAAAGATTAGCAAAATTAGGGTTATTTAGTGTAGATGGCTTAAGGAGAAACTAATATATACTGTATGTATAAATTAGTAAAGTACGTATAAATCATGGTAAAGATCTCTATATTCACCTTTGATATATTTACACCCTGACTGTATCCAGAGCAAGGGGGCATCCTCTACAACTTGAGGAAATAAAGTTTCTACATACACATAGAAAGGGATTCTCAACTGTAAAAGCAGTGAGACTGTGGAACTCTCTGCCAGAGGAACTTGTCACGGTGAATTCACTAACAGAGTTCAAAAAGGGTATGGTTACAATTCTAGAGGGTTGTGTATTAAGCTCATAGTGAGCTACAACCTGGACTCAGAAAGGATTCTGTGAAAGGACAAAACTTTAAATATTTAGCTCTGTTTATTTTTCTACGGACAAGTCACAGGAAAAATGTGAAAACAGAGCAACACTATCAGTGTATATAACATAAAGAAGCTAAAACTTTACTTTTATTAAACAATCTAAAAGCATGATTCAATAGTTTATCATGAATTGCCACTATTTACCAAAATATTAGGGTGGACGTGTATGAACGGGGCTGTGCCAGAGATCTGGCATCTTTTCAGCCCGACATCTATCACAGCCCCATTTGCTATATTGTTAAAACGCCCGCACTCCAATATCAGGCATATTACAGAGCACCAGCGGGACTTTGTAATACGCCTGAGATCGGGGCGCGTGCTGGAGGTGTGTTGCCTATTTATAGCTTCAGTACGGCAAATCCAGGCGCATTACTGCTGAAACAGGTAGAGCACATTCAAAGTGGTTTACCTGAGCAAAAAGTGTAGTTTCTGCGCTAGAATGCACCTGATTTATGACCCGCAGTAGACCGGGTTCATAGATTCAGGCGCATTCTATACTATTATTATGCGCAATTAAATTGGCGTCTAAGCGCCAAAAATCATACATGTCGCCCGAAGTGTATTAAATTTTTTTTTATATAAATTATATCACTTAAACTGGCAGCTTCAGCAATTTCTCCAGTATGCGGGGGAGATTTTTCCAAATATCCCACTCGGCCAGAAGAAAATGAGATACACTAAACAAGTCCCTAATTATCCCTACATAGCCTGTGGAGAAGCTGCCGAGAAAAGAGAGCAATCGCTCTACAGAGACTCTTACTTAATATTTTGGTACATAGTGGCAATTCAGTGTGCATTAATTAATCGTGGTTTCAGATTGTTTAATAAAAGTGAAGTTTTAGCTTCTTTATATTGTATACAGTGATAATGTTATTTTTCCACAGCCTTAAAGTTTCATAACATCAGAGCAAACATCGGCTCCTAGATAAGGTGAGAACAAGCTGTTTTACCATCTGCAGTGGTATATATTTTCACCCACTGTAATGCACAATATGTTAAAAATCATGTCTGCACTTTGCCCCTTCACAGTACTATATTAGTATTTTACTAAACTTGTTGCCAAAAATAAAATAAGAAGCGGAACAAACAAATTATGGCTCTGTTGTGCAATAAATCACCAGTTGTTATCAGCAGCTCCTCTCTCAGGCTCCATTCACATCACGCTTACGCTTCCCATTCGTGGTAACGGTCAGTAACCGTGAGAAATTTATCGTGATGGATACCAACGCAGGAGTGTGGAGGGGCCTTGTCTTGTTTTAGGGCAAATGATATCCGAAGTGGTCTTTGTCACAGTATTTATTGAACGTATATGCTGTCTGCATCATATACATAATCGTGTACTATCACACTGTGATGTAAAAACAGTAGATGTACAATAAATAGGGCAAAAATAGTTTATTTTGCACTTTGTTTGCACTCTTGGACTCTATCTCATGTCTATCTCAATCTGTAGGGAGAAATCTCTCACTGGATCCACAAATGGGGAGCACAAACATGATGTGAATCAAACCTTAAAAGTGTTTTCTCACCGTGCTGTTTTACAGAGCCACAAGCAGCTTCAGACATGCTTCCTAGATAAGCTGTGGGTGGTTCTACAGCAGTGATTGTCATATCAGCTCTGCTATTCCTAGCTGATCCTGTTACACTGACATGGCTGCTAAAGGTTTGTAAACTGTAGTGTACAAGACTGCAGAGCTCTAAAGAGTTAAAGCTTGTCAGTAAGAAATGTTAGCAATCTCCCGTCTTTCAAGATTAGAAACAGAACAAGGAATCATTACCATCACGATCACTGCTGCAGCCTGTAAGGCCAGAGAGAGGTGGCCAGTAACTAGGGAAGCTTGTGTGCAAAACAGTAGATAAGATCTGCTCTTATTTATCTTTGCCTACATGTTTAAATCTAATCAATGAAACAAGAATACCCCTTCAACTGCATTTGTTTTGCCAGGAGTAGTAAGGGGTTTAACGTGTTACCTCTTTCCTATAGTATAAGTATCCAAATTATGTTCCCGGTCCATGCTGCACATTCATACATCTATCTTATTTTCTAACCTATCCTATCAGCTTTGCTTTCAGTCAATAATCAATGGCTTTTATTCTTACTAATTACCACTTTCTTTCACTACAACAACATTTTTGGAATGCTTTGCTTCAGACCACTATCTGACATCACACTTACGTAAAGGGGTTTTCTCACCACAATAATTAGCTGTTAACATGTAGGGAAAGGAAAATGATGACTATTACCACATACATTGCTGTTTTGTTTTTGCTTTGTTCAGGAGATAAAGAAGATTTTACCTACGGCTAGTGTCCACAAGTTTCTTTAGGTTATCAACCGCAAGACATTGCTTGAGGCTTATTTTAAGGTGTATTTCAGCACAAAATATGCCCTGAAATAAGCGTAAAACTATGTTGTGTGAACATACACTAACACTGCTTCTGCTAATGATTGCAAAGCACAAACAAAAAAAAAAGCCTCTATTCAGAGCTTGTGTTTTCTCCATGCCAGTAAAGCTCCCAACTAAGGCTACTTTCACATTGCATTTCAGCAGCCCATTCGTGGTATCCACTGGAATAACGTAAAGTGTATCCTGACAGAAACTGCTGCTCTATGAACCTTGTTTTCCCCACAGAAGTCAGTGATTCCATTGTGGCCCCGCTGCCGTATCCACCGGGATAAATGTGTACAGTATCCCAACTGATCCCACGAAAGGGCTGCTGAGACACAATGTGAATGGGGTCTTATAAGCTGAATGTTGACTCAAATAACAAAAAACAGATATGGCCCAATTTTCTTCCTATCTGACTACACATTTTTCCTCAAAAAGGACTTACAAGGGGTCCATGATATCCTGCACCATCAGGGGAAATGCCCCAAAACAACATTTAGACATAGTTTTATTATTGCTGCTAGTATTTTTAATTGTAAACTATCTGTGAGTCTCTAACACACAAAAGGCCACATGTATGAAAACTGTCTAGGTCTAAAATTCACTTTGTTGCCCATAGCAACCAATCAGCGCTCCCCTTTCATTTTTATAGCGCACTATATGAAATGAAAGCGGTGCTCTGATTGGTTTCTATGGGCAACAAAGTGACTTTTAGACCTAGACAGTTTTCATACACGTGGCCCAAAGTCTTAAAATATAATTGTTTAGTTTACTTTGCTGTATAAAATTGATATAAATAATGTTAATTATTATTTCAGAACACCTGAAGATTTTAGTACAGTTAATGAAAGTGAGGTTTAGTAGCCATGCCAAGCACTCAAAATGTAAGATATTAGTATATCAAATAAATCACAACAACCAGACATTGAATTCAGCTGTATAGATAGTAGAAGAAATATCTAATAAATATATGCAGAAAATTCAAGGTAGATACCAGTAAAAGCTGAATGGCTGAACTGGTTGCCGCATGCAGAAAACATGGCCTTGGAAATATTTGTCAGAGAGATACTAAAGAGACAACTGTAAACAGACATATATACTGCACCATACCATCTAGAATGTAATGTAAGTGCTGACCTATGCACAGTAATGCTAGATGTGACCCGCAAACAATTGCTGGGTATACTATGGGTTTTCTGGTTAATTACAGCTAAAAATAAACTCATTCACTAGTTGAAGGAATAGTAATTAAGTAAGAAATTAATTACAAGTCGGAAGTTATTATAGGGGTACATGCAGCAAACAGGTCTGTAGTTAGACTGCTGAGGGTCAGCTCAATATTAACAGAGTAGATTTAAAAAAAAAGGATTTTAAAGTTAAAGGGAAACCTGTCAGGTGGTTTTTGCTCCCCTATCAGAGAGCAGGATGTGACAGAGGGAGAGGAGCTGAGCTCTGTGATATATAGGATTATATTATACAGGGAGAGAAGCTGAGCTCCGTAATGTATAGGGTTATATGATAGAGAGAGACGCTGAGCTCTGTGATATATAGGGTTATATGATAGAGGAGAGGAGCTGAGCTCTGTGATATATAGGGTTATATGATAGAGAAGAGATGCTGAGCTCTGTAATGTATAGGGTTATATGATAGAGTAGAGAAGCTGAGCTCTGTGATATATAGGGCTATATGATAGAGGAGAAAAGCTGAGCTCTGTGATATATGGGGTTATATGATAGAGGAGAGGAGCTGAGCTCTGTTATATATAGGGTTATATGATAGAGGACAGAAGCTTAGCTCTGTGATATATAGGGTTATATGATAGAGGAGAGGAGAGGAGCTGAGCTCTGTGATATATAGGGTTATATGTTAGAGGAGAGAAGCTGAGCTCTGTGATATATAGGGTTATATGATAGAGGGACAGAAGCTGAGCTCTGTGATATATAGGGTTATATGATAGAGGGACAGAAGCTGAGCTCTGTGATATATAGGGTTATATGATAGAGGAGAGGAGCTGAGCTCTGTGATATATAGGCTCATATGTTAGAGGAGAGAAGCTGAGCTCGGTGATATATACGATTATATGATAGAGGAGAAAAGCTGCGCTCTGTGATCTGTGATATATAGGGTTATATGATAGAGGAGAGAAGCTGAGCTCTGTTATATATAGGGTTATATGATAGAGAAGAGAAGCTGAGTGTTGTGATATATAGGGTTATATGATAGAGGAGAGAAGCTGAGCTCTGTGATATATAGGGTTATATGATAGAGGGAGAGAAGCGGAGCTGTGTTATATATAGGGTTATATGATAGAGGACAGAAGCTGAGCTCTGTGATATATAGGATTATGTGATAGAGTAGAGGAGAGGGGGGAGCTGAGCTCTGTGATATATAGGGTTATATGATAGAGAAGAGAAGCTGAGCTCTGTGATAAATAGGGTTATATGATAGAGGAGAGAAGCTGAGCTCTGTGATATATAGGGTTATATGACAGGAGGGGAGCTGAGCTCTGTGATATATAAGGTTATATGATAGAGGAGAGGAGCTGAGCTCTGTGATAAATAGGGTAATATGATAGAGGAGATAAGCTGAGCTCAGTGAAATATAGGGTTATATGATAGAGGGAGAGAAGCTGAGCTCGTTGATATATATGGTTATATGATAGAGGGACAGTCCCAATTAGAGCAGCCCATCCTCTTAGAGTATGTTCACAAAAGGATTTCTAAGTGGATTCCATGTAGATATTGCCTTGAAATCCTAGTTGACAACTGAAAGAAAACAGTAACAGAAAATATGCATTGTAGTTCATACGATGCATATTTTCAATGCACATTTCTCAAAACTCATTCTTTGGTCATATTTCATGTAGACATTTACTATTGATGTCAATGGACAGGCTAAAATCCTCATGCAATGAGTGACCAAAACATGTGAACGTGATTTGCATGTAGTTTTCAATGCGGATCTGCACCCAAAAAAACCAATAGGCATGACTTGCACTCTGACTGCAAACCACCTATGAAACCAAATCCGAAAAACGCCTCTAACTCCACATGCAATAAGCATGTACTTTAGTTAAAAATACTCAATATTAGTATTAGAAATAAAGGATTTCAGTGGCAGAATTTTTGTTGATTCAAAGCTTAAATTTTACTCCAACGTCCCCTAAGACATCCATATGGAGTGATACAACCCTTGAAGTATACTGGATATTTGTTTTATCTCGTATAGTAACATATTCGCTGTTCTTTGAAGTATATGCTGTATTATTAATAAAGATTGTTTATGGACATTTATATGGGGACAGCCTTTATGTCCTACTTTACCCAATGTGTAGAAAATTGCATGTAGAAAACCATATGGGGCAGATTTATCAATACTATCTAACTCTTAGACAGTGTAAAGTTAGACTAGACAGTCACACAATGCGCCACATTTGCCTTCGTTTTCATAAATCTTGCCCATGTTAGAACTGTCTAGTCTAACTTTTTATCATTTTTAAGTTGACTACTTTATGCCACTGACTGCATCAAAATTTGTTGCATGCTAAGCCACATCCCTTTCCCGTTAAGCCATATATATTTTATTGGATGAGGCACAGAAGTGTCTAGAAACTGTCTACACCACATTCATTATGTGTTTTAAAGCATATACAACATTATTTTTGCTGCAAATTGTGCAAGAATTCTGGCCCAACTGCCTTGATAAATGTGCCCCATAGTGTTTTTCCAGCAAGCAATTCCAGGGACACCTGCTAACTATGCGGCATTTGGTGCAGGTTTCTACAATATTACTAGCACCACATGTAAACTGGCCCTATAACTAGATACCAGACTCCACAATCCTCTCTTAATCCAGGTCTTTTTGGATTAGCAATACCTGCAGAGATGTTTTGTGCATCTGATGTCCAGGTGAAGCACCACCAATTCAGGGACCAGGGGTCGTGTGTTGTCCATTGCCATTAAAAACTCAGGAATTTAATGTACCATTCATGTAGAATAAGAGGCCCATAATGTGGTAGGTTGACCATGACTGATCTAAATGGAGTTCAGACATAGCTGATGACTGAGTTTGCACAGGACTCGGAAGCTTTGACAATTGTTGATTGTTCTTCTCTGTCCCTTGCATCTCTGGATTTTATATTTTTATGACTGAATTTACTCAAAGTCAAGTAGTGCATGTTCCCTAATATAAAAGCTACTTGTGAGTGAGCAGGATGGGTCAAGGGGTAGAATCCTGACTTCACGGTGTCTAAAAAAAACAATTATTTTGTCTAAAGACAACCAGACCATGTTTATTTTCTCCTTAGTATATGTACAGATGGTAAACTGAATAGGTCCACACAGAGAAATCAATTCATCACACACACCCGAGCAGTATAAGAAAAAACAAACACACACACAAACCTTTCAACTTACCTGCCAAATAAAATCTGGATCAAAGCACAAAGACGGAGATCTCTACAAGGAGTAAGGTAAAACCACAGATTCATATTCAGTTTGATTCTCCAGTTACAGTACATTCAAGTCACTGGTTCTACCTCGTAATCATAACTATGAAGGACTCTTGGCACAGAATCAAAAACACCATAAGCTAAATTACAGTAGCTATGAATGGGGGGATAGCAGCAATTCGTGGTAAAAGACGGGAATGATTATGACATGAAATCGAAATAGCTCTATTCATTAGCGGTGCAGTTATGGAATTCCTTTAATGAAATTCAAGCACAACCTAAAACAATATCGTTAAAGTCTGAAGGATCTACAGGCCAGATGAGAGGTTTTGCATGTTGTATATGTAAAGTGTTAGTAAATGCTGTGGAAAATATATATTGTTATGCAGAAATGTCATCAAATTTGATAAACAAGGTTGCTTGCCACATACTGACATACTACATAATCTTCTACACATCAGAAATTTGTATCATTATGGTATGCACACCCAATTCAGGTTTGACATTGGCTAGTCCAGTGTGTTTTTTCCAAGAACCTGTGGCAGGAATCCAAGGCTGAATACTGGATGGATATGCCAAAGATGCAATGCAGATCCACATGAGGAGTAGCCCCACAGTCATCAATGAGGCTGACTTTGGTTTCTCTGCACAGAATTCGCAGCAAATCAGTTACATGTTAGGCTAGGTTCCCATCTCGTTAATCCTCCAGTCTGATGTACACATTTTTGAAAAATAAAAATATGTACCCAAACATCTGTGTTAAAATATACATTGACTTCTAAGGCTGGATGTAGTGCCACAGTATTGTCTTTTGCATCCGTTTCATGACCTTAAGTTGCCTGTCCTATTTTTTCAAAATTGGAAGAAGTAGGGTGCTGCACTTTTTCAAGTTGTACAAAAAACGCAAAAGTTTTTTAAGTGTATGCCAAAGGAAAAAGAATACTAGTGTATGTGCCCATGTTTGTATCTGTCATAAAAATATTAACAAACTTATCCAATCAAATTGCAGGAAAGAACAGGTGACAGCCAATAGAGAAGTTAGTTTAAAGTAAAAAAAAAAGCAAAAATTAATGTTAAACATACAGTATGCTCAAAAAGTGTATGTTTGGGAAACACTTTGCGAAGACATTATAACATACAGGTTTTGCAGAATGAGAACTTAGCCTTCCTTAGTCTTATCAGTGTCATGAACTGAATCTATGCCCAAAACTTTTGAATCATGTAACAGAGGTTCCAGAAACCACATTTACTTGCAGTGGAGGCAGATTGTACTTTGAGCTCATGTGAATTTTGACATGAAATCCAGGTCAAAATCCATGTCAATTACTGAATGTGTGAACTTAAAGGGGTTGGCTGAGTAATTTTCATAAAATATTTTCAAGATATGTCTCCCTCGATAAAATAAATGTCAATAAGGTTGGCAGGCTTCCGGCCCCCCCCCCCGCGCAGTGGGGGCATGCGCGTTTTAGCGCGAGCTCCCGAAAGACACGATGTACTGCTGCGCATACTGTACGTGCTGCAGTACATCGTGTGAACATACCCTTAGGGTGTGTTCACAAAATTATTTCTAGGTGGATTCCATGCAGATTTTGCCTTGAAATCCTAGTTGACAACGGAAAGAAAACAGTAACAGAAAATATGCATTGTATTTCATACGATGCATATTTTAGGCCACATTTTTCAAAACTCATTCTTTGGTCATATTCCATGTGGAAATGTACTACTGATGTCAATGGACAGGCTAAAATCCTCATGCAATGAGTGACCAAAACATGTGAACGTGATTTGCATGTAGTTTTCAATGCGGATCTGCATCCAAAACCAATAGGCATGACTTGCACTCTGACTGCAAACCACCTATGAAACCAAATCCGAAAAACACCTCAACTCCACATACAATAAGCATGTACTTTAGTAAAAAATACTCAATAGAAATAAAGGATTTCAGTGGAAGAATTTTTGTTGATTCAAAGCTTAAATTTTACTCCAACGTCCTCTAAGACATTCATATGGAGTGATACAACCCTTGAAGTATACTGGATATAGTATATCTCGTATAGTAACAGTATTCGCTGTTCTTTGAAGTATATGCTGTATTATTAATATGATTGTTTATGGACATTTATTATGGCACAGCCTTTATGTCCTACTTTACCCAATGTTGTAGAAAATTGCATGTAGAAACCATATGGGGCAGATTTATCAATACTATCTAACTCTTAGACAGTGTAAAGTTAGACTAGACAATCGTACAATGCGCGACATTTACCACAGTGTTCATAAATCTGGCGCATGTTAGAACTGTCTAGTCTAATTTTTTTTATCATTTTTAAGTTGACTTACTTCATGCCACTGACTGCATCAAAATTTGTTGCATGCTAAGCCATATACCTTTTATTGGATGAGGCACAGAAGTGTCTAGAAACTGTCTACACCACATTTATTATGTGTTTTAAAGCATGTACAACATTATTTTTGCTGCAAATTGTGCCAGAATTCTGGCCCAACTGCCTTGATAAATGTGCCCCATAGTGTTTTTCCAGCAAGCAATTCCAGAGACACCTGCTAACTATGCGGCATTTGGTGCAGGTTTCTACAATATTACTAGCACCACATGTAAACTGGCCCTATAACTAGATACCAGACTCCACAATCCTCTCTTAATCCAGGTCTTTTTGGATTAGCAATACCTGCAGAGAGGTGAATTTTGGCATGAAACCCAGGTCAAAATCCATTACAATTACTGAATGTGTGAACTTAAAGGGGTTGCCTGAGTCATTTTCATAAAATATTTTCAAGATACTTCTCCCTCGATAACATAAAAAAGAGTAAACTCACTTCTGTTACCTACGTTTCAGTACTGCTGCCGTCTCCTCCAGTCTTCTGTTTACTTCCGGCTGTAGACGATTGAAACATCACGTGCCATTTATTGATGTCACCGTTCGGAATATTCACTCGGGAACGATGACATTAGGCAATGGTATGTGACTGTTAATGCTAAATAATGGCTGCAATGGTGATGTTCTGCTCAGCCTGCGCTGGAAGTAATCAGAAGACCGACAGAGACAACAGACCATGGGAAACAGGAAGAGTTTATATGATTATCAGGGGGGAAAAAAATATTTGTCAGCCACCAATTGTTAAATTTCCCCCTTAAAAAAACGATGAGTGGGGCCTGTAATTTACACATGGGAGACCTCAACTATGAGAACAAAATGGAAAACAAATCCAAAAATCACATTGTCTGATTTGAAAAATATTTATTTGCAAATTTATGTGGAAAAAAGTATTTGGTCACCTACAAACAAGCAAATTTATGGGCTCCAAAACCCATACTTCTTCTTTAAAGGGTCCTCTATCCCCCAGTTTTTCCCCGAATAAGGGGCCCTGTTTGAACTTTTACAGTAAAAAGACATCTTCCCCAACCTAAATGGGTAAAAACCCCAAACTCCACAATGGTAAAGCCCAAAGAGCTGTCAAAGGGACACCAAACAAAAATTGTAGTCCTGCCCCAGGCTGGAAGACTGAATCTGAAAAAGGAAACGCTTGGGGTGCGGAGAAATCGACTGTGGGAGCAATAATTAGAAAATGGAAGACATAAAAGACCACTGATAATCTTCCTCGATCTGGGGCTCCACGCAAGATCGCCCATTGTGGGGTTAAAATGATCACAAGAGCGTTGAGCAAAAATCCCAGAACCACACGGGGGGACCTAGTGAATAACCTGCAGAGAGCTGGTACCAACATAACAAAGGCTACCATCATAACCCACTATGCCGCCAGGGACTTAGGCCCTGCAGGCCCCAGAGTGTCCCCCTGCTTAAAGGGTTGTACGCTACAATGATTTTTTTTTTAAATTTAAAAGTCTTTAAAAAACAAGCACTTTGCAATATATGTTTCTTACAAATGTCCTACATTTTGATTTTCCCCGGGTAGAGGGTGAATCAGCTCCTGAAATCACTATGCAGCCGACCGTTGATCTTTATTCACGGCTGTCATCGATGACTTATTGTTTTAAATACAGGTCTGGCACAGAGCCACTCCCCCACAGATGCTTCTGTAGGGAAGGGAGGGGGGGGCTCGTTCTGTGTTGTGTAGTGTTAAACCCTGTGTGTCCCTGCTCCCTCCTGCTCTTACACAGATTGAGGAGAGCGAGGTGGGGCTGATCTGGGGTCATAATGTGACAGCAGGAAGTGTTTTACATAATCATGATATGTCTGGGAGCTCTGACTATACAAATAGAACAATCAGGGGGGCAGTAAAACGCTTCATACCCTCCCTGCTCCGCGTATTAGTGACACATCGGATTATAGTAACACACTTCACAGCTGCCCGTGTCTGTTCTGACAGGGTTTGTTTGTGTTGCGAAGTTTTTCCGGAATTTGCGTAAGAGGGGTTAGGAACACTTACATCCCCCTGCTCTCCCATTAGCATACCAGCTTCACAGACCCTCCACACTCATAGAACAGCCCCTCCCTGCTTCTCCTACCTGTGGAGCTGACAGTGCAGCTAACCCGCATGGCACCTACAGCAACCTAAGGAACACACAAGTTAACTCTGGCAGCAAACCCCCCTCGCCCTCCTCCTGTTGAAATAGAAGTTACTGTATCCTAGGAGGAGAGCTGTCTGGTGCATGGGGGGGGGGGAGGGGGAGGAAAGGGGCAGACAAAAGCAGCCCCTGAATTCAGTGTGCCCCTGCAGCTAGGATTTTGAATAGGCTGAAACCCTTTTGGGGAGAAAACTCCTTTAAGCCAGTACATGTCCGGACCCGTCTAATTTGTTAAGAGCATTGAATGACCCAAAATGTTTTGGGAAAGTCAAATGGTCAGATAAAACCCAAAGTAAACTGTTTGGTAGAAACACAACTCGTCTTGTTTGGAGAAAATGCGGTTGCATCCAAAAAACCCATACCTACTGTGAAACTGGGGGGGGCAACATGGGCCATGTATTGTGGAAATTTTGAGGGGGCAAAACCCCCTTGCATCAGCAAGAGCATTTAAAAAAAAACGTGCTGGGGCTTTCGCTGACAAGATCCCAAGACACCTCCCGGCAAGGGTGGTTCTTAAGAAGCTTCAAGGTCCTGGGTGGCCCACATTCTCCCCGATTTCAAAATCCATTGAAACCCTTTGGAGGGGGTCGAAAGTCTGGGTTGCCCGCGAAGCCCCAAAAAACACACTGCTCTAAGGAGATCTGCATGGAGGAATGGGCCAAAAATCCAGCAAAAAGTGTGTGCCACCTTGTAAGCCTTACAGAAAAAGTTTTGACCCCTGTCTTGCCCCAAAGGGTATATAACAAAATATTGAGAGGGAAATTTTTTTATTGACCAAAAACTTAAATTTTACGGGTTTCTCAGCGAGCGGGGGGGGGGGGATCCTTGGTCCCCCGAGGAGTTGGTGTACCCAGCGTGACAGCCAAATAAGATAGACACGGAGCCAACCGGAGCTAGGCAGAGTAGGCCAGGCAAGGACAAACTGGTGGGTAAGATCACACAGAAGACAAAACGGTGGACGTAGGGAAACGAGGAACCAAAGGGAAAGGAGAGAAATTTGCAGACAGCCAAAAGGACTCCTAGGAACGGGAAACCAAAAATGGGTGCCGGTGGGGAAGAGGGAAACCCCTTTAAAGCCCGTGTCCAAACCCATAGGTGGGAAAGGGGAAAACCTTTCAAGTACGGCCCTTTAAAATCCAGGAGAGGTCGTGTGCACCTCTAGTGGCCAGCCGGGATAGTGCTGGCAGATGAAGGAGCAGTGACAGCAGCAGGACGGTGCCAGGTGAGTAGACGCGCAGCGAAGCGCGTGCTGGGGGTGGCTATGACTGGGGTCGGATGCCCAGACCCGACCGTTTCAGTACCCACCCAAGGGGCCCCTCCTTCCAGAAAACCAGAGTTGTGAAAAATTTTTATAAGATAGGAGCTTGGTGTTTTCTTGCGGCTCCAAAACCTCCCTGGGACCCAAAGGGCCCTTCCCCGTCCACGAGATAATGGGTTTCCCTCTGGAAGTTTAAAGTCAAGGATTTTATTCCTTCACAGATATCTTCGGTACTTTGGGGGGTGTTGGGGAGCAGGGAACCCCCTTTTGCAAATACTTTATTGAATTCACCCAGGTTTCAGGAGAGAAACATGAAATGAATTGGGGATACGGAGTGAGGGAGGTAGGGTATTTTCAAACTAGGCACTCGGAGGCGGATGTGCTTGGAGGAGCGCCAGACCGTATCCCCAGGTTGGTATGTGAGAGGCGCTCTGCACTTCTTGTCGGCTTGCAACTTAAAACGGGCGGCAGCGCGATGAAAATTTCGACGAGTGAGTTGCCAAATTTGACAAAAGTCGCGTAATAGTGTGTTGGCTGCAGGAACTTCCTAAGAGGCAGAGAGCCGCAGAGGAATACGAGGATGTTGGCCAAACGCCACGTAGAAAAGAGATTCCCCAGAGGACTCGCTAGAATGGTTATTGTAGCCGAACTCTGTCCAGGGAAGCAGAGAGACCCAATCGTCTTGCCAAGCTGAAGTAAATTGGCGCAAGTAGTTCTCCACGACCTGGTTGACCCGCTCCACTTGGCCATTAGACGGCGGATAATAAGGACATGAGAACGTCAACTTAATTTCCAGCAGAGAACACAAGGCACGCCAAAAGCGAGAGGTGAATTGCACTCCTCTACCAGAGACGATGTTTGAAGGCATCCCATGTAAATGGAAGATGTGCTGCACGAACAATGTAGCCAACTGTGGAGCCGAAGGAAGACTTGGCAGAGGTGTGAAATGTGCCATTTTGGAGAATCGGTCCACCATAACCCAGACAACCGAACACCCCTTGGAGGACAGAAGATCACTCACGAAAGTCATAGCAATGTGGTTCCCTGGTGCTTCAGGCACAGGTAATGGCAACAGGAAATCAGCGGGTCGGAGACGAGAGCTCTTAGTCCGTGCACAGTTAGGGCAAGCGGCCACAAAATCCTTCAATCCTGCGTGAGGGAGATGCCACCAGTAGTGACGTGCAATAAGTTGGAGAGACTTGCGATACCCAGAATGACCGGCCACTTTGGAAGCATGACCCCAGGACAGAATGTGTTTCCTTAGGGCGGGGCGCACAAAGGTCCTACCATGTGGAATTTCTCGCCACTTTACGAGTGTAACACGGATGAGACGTTCAGGAGGGATAAGGTACTGCGGTTCAGATTCGGAGTCAGAGGCATCCGTGGCCCGAGACAGAGCATCGGCATTGAGGTTTTTGGTGGCTGGCCGGAAATGGAGGATAAAGTTAAAACGAGAAAAGAACAACGACCAGCGGGCCTGACGATAATTTAACCGTTGAGCCGTCTGTAAGTATAGAAGATTTTTGTGATCTGTGTAGAAGGTCACCGGATGTAGAGCGCCCTCCAGATGTCGCCATTTGCCCAAGGCCAGTTTGATCACCAGAGTTCCCTGTCCCCGATGGAATAATTTTTCTCAGCAGGAGAGAAGGTTTTAGAGAATAAGACACAGGTAAGGAATTTGCCTTTGTTGTTTTTTTTCAAAAGGATGGCTGCAGCTCTTACCAAGGAGGCATCGACTTCTAGAAAGAAGGGACTCTCGGATCCGGGTGATGAAGAAGAGAGGTGGAGGAAAAGGGCGATTTTAACAGAGCAAAGGCTTCGTAAGCCTCTGAGGTCCATAGATGAGGGTTACTGCCTTTCCTGTTGAGGGCGACAATAGGAGCTATGAGATTGGAGAAATGCAGGATAAATTGGCGGTAGTAGTTGGAGAAACGGATAAACCACTGGATAGCTCGGAGACGGTCAGGGTATGGCCAGTTTAATACTGCTGAAGACTTTTCCGGATCCATTAGAAGACCTTGTGCAGAGATTATGTACACCAAGAATGGTAAACTAGTGCGTTCGAATAGACAATCTGTCGAATAGACAGATTCTCCAACTTGGCATATAGGTGGTTGCATCTGAGGCGGGAGAGTACCAGACAAACACGAGTCCGATGGGATTTAAGGTCCGGACAGTAGATTAAGATGTCGTCCAGGTACACTAGAACACAGTGATAGAGAAGGTCTCATTCACAAACTCTTGGATTACAGCGGGGGCATTGCAGAGGCCAAAGAGCATGACTAGATATTCATAATGGCAATTCAGAGTGTTAAAGGCGGTCTTCCACTCATCCCCCTGGCGTATTCGGATCAGATTGTAGGCACCCCGAAGGTCAAGACTGTGGCACCCCTATTGAAGAGTTCCGAAATCAATGGCAGGGGGAAACGATTCTTAATAGTGATTTTATTAAGACCCCGAGAGATGCAAGGTCGCAAAGACCCATTCTTCTCGACAAAAAAGAAGCTGGCCCCTGCGGAAGATGATGACTTTTCCAGATTCTCCTTGATATATGCCGAAAAAGCCTCAGTTTCAGGTCGAGATAAAGGATACACTCTACCCCGGGGAAGAGTAGAACCCGGCTGTAGCTGTATAGGGCAATCGTAGGGCCGATGAGGAGGATCACTAGTAAATGGACACCAACAACTGGGCGCAGGTAGGAGGAAGAGGAATCCCTATAAAGCCCGTGTCCAAATGCCATAGGTGGAAAGGGAACTTCTGTCAAGTACTGGCCCTTTAAATCCAGGAGAGCTGCTCGCGCGTGCCCCTAGTGGCCGGCCGGGATAGTGTGGGCAGAGGCAGGAGCAGCGAAAGCAGCGCGCCGCTCGAGGAGGAAGCAGGACAGGGCCAGGTAAGTCGACGCCAAGCGCGTACCGAGGACGGCTGCGCCTGGGTTTGGACTCCTGGACCGCGGCACGAGAGGTACCGGGAGCCGGGAGGCACGAGTGTCAGATCGCAGCGTGCATCGTTACACTTATTTTCCACCATAATTTGCAAATAAATTCTTTCCAAATCAGATAATATGATTTTCTGGATTTGTTTTCTCATTTTGTCTCTCATAGATGAGGTCTACCTATGATGTCAATTACAGACCTCTAATATTATGTAGGTCCCCATCACGCTGCAAAACAACTGTCACCAGTGGAAGCATGGACTCCACAAGACCTATGAAGATTCTAAGGGGGTGAGCATCACCCTTCTTCTTTCTTCTCCCTTATGCAGGTGAAAGCGGCTGTATATTTCCTTGAATGGCCACTTTCATGTGAGAGAGAGCTTAACTGTATGTTTTTGCATATTATACATGTATGTATGTGGAATTTTCTGTGTAAGTAGCATCTTTCTGTTCCAGACTCTCGTGGGGCTATGTGGTACTCAGTGGTGTTGTCACAAGCTGGTAGTAAGGAGGATTCATCACTTGACTATTGGCTGGTTGGAGGATGTCGTTGTGGACATTGTAGGCATAGACAATGCCTGACTCTGTTAGGGGTGCTTCTGTTGTTACAGCTTCACAACCCTGAAAGCAGTAACTATGACCGGAAAAGAGGAAAGTTTTTAGTGCCAATTGGGAGTGAATGTCTTGTGTCTAAGAAGCCTGTCTCTTTTGTTAAAGATGAGCAAGGATGTGGCGTGGTTGACTACTGTTAGATCACAGTGGACAGCAAAGTTGGGAGTGTGGTGTTAGGCATGTGGAGAAGCTGGAGTCATTAAAGGGGTTTTCTCATATAGGGAAAGGTAAATGAAGACACTGCTTTGTTGATTTTGCTTTGTGGGTGGACCGAAATCTGGGTTATCTCAAGTCCCAACCACTGAATATAGGTGCTGCTCCACATGTATGTCAAATGTTCGGAAGGGGTTACATGGATTTTACCCCACACTCGGCTATGTTTGCGAAGTCCCATAGAAGTGAATGGAGAGGACGGCCACAAGCGCTTCCCTCCTCATTCGCATGCATGGTTGGCTCACAACTAGCTGCGAGTGGCTAGTGCTGGGGATTTTACCTAGTAGTAAGATCCCTTTAAACAAGTGCATCTTGATGAAACAAAGCTGTTTTGGTGGCATGAGTACACATAGTCAATATTAATATATTATTAATATTAAATCAGTCTCTCTCTCTCTTACAGTTTATATTGAATATTGAAATTCTTATGCAACAGCTGTTTACCATATCGTCTTGTTATTTACTACACCGCAGGTGCCCCTTTGTCGTGTCATTTCACTAAAAGCATTTAAGGATAATTTACCTGGACAGTCATTTGCACAGAATGCAGTTTCTTAATGGCTGCATTTCCACATAATTAAACTGGCTTTTAAGAGGTGAAGTTCAGTCCAAAAACAAACCTGATTTGCTTGAGGCTTCCACCATTTATGACATTATTTAGAAGGGTACACAGGCCATAAAACATATGCTGAGGCCAAGTAATGACTGCAGAGCAGAAATTCAGACAGCAATTTGTTAAAGTGTTTCTGCATTTTTGGACTAACTTTGCCTAAAGTATAAAAGAATTTAATTAAGAGCTATTCCTCTATTATAGTCTCAACACCAGTGTCTCCTTTAGATGTTGGAATAAATCCATACAGAAGAGCACACATGCATTTTACGGCAGCATTTCTGCTCCCTCTGACGGGACCATACTTGCTGATGTTTACTACACAATGCTGTTTTCTGCTACCAGAGTGTCCAGGGAAGCAGTGCCATATTAGACAATGACTACTAATGTAATCTCCTATTATTTTACTCAATTCAGCAATAGTGCCATAGTTGAACCCTCAACTGAAGGATACACACATGTGGACAAAATTGTTGGTAACCTTCCATTAAAAAAAGGAAAACCCACAATGGTCACTGAAATAACTGAAAAGGACAAAAGTACTAAAGTAATACATTTAAATTTACTGAAAGTCAGCTTATGAAAATCAGACATTGCTTTTGAATTTTGGTTCAACTGAAAAACTGTAAAAAAACAAACTAATGAGAATGAGGTCTGTACAAAAATTATGTTACCCTTAAAAAGGTTTTCTCACTATGCAGTAAAGTCCTTTACTAGAAATAGGGTTCTGCAGAAGGTTCCTCACAATACACGGACTGAGTGACTGATGGCAGCTTAGAGCATTGAGAGGTAGAAGAGATCGGGGAGAGAGATGGTCATAACCAGATAAACTTGTGTGCTCTAAATGGAGATAAATGCCAAAAAGTGCCTGTTTTGTTTAATCGGTGCAAAGGACATTCTCTCATTTTGGGAAATTTTGGTCTTGCTTATTAATGATTTGCTTTCAACATTGGTTTTCCCCTTGGCTGTCTTCCATTAAGTGAACTTTGGTAAACACATTGTGGGTTTTCTTTCTTTAATGCAATGGTCCAGCAATTTTGTCCATTTGTGTACCTGTCAATATAACTTATGTTACACTTCAGATTCAGGTCAAATAAAATTTTAGTGATTCAATTTGGGTTAGTCAGAATAAAACAAAAAAGTCAACCCTTACTCCAACTCTAACCCTAAGGAACATCTGGGACACATCTGGCCGACATTTGGGGAACCCAAGGGTTAGTGTTGGAGCTGGACTACCTTTAATCCTGAGATTTCCCAGGTGTCTAGTGGTGTTTCTATGCTATCTGGAGCTAAATGGTTGTTGCAGGTCCAGCAATTTTGTCCATTTGTGTATCTGTCAATATAACTTATGTTACACTTCAGATTCAGTTCAAATGCAATAAAATTTTAGTGATTCAATTTGGGTTAGTCAGAATAAAAAAATTAAAAAAAAGTCAACCCTTACTCCAACCCTAACCATAAGGAACATCTGGGACACATCTGGCCGACATTTGGGGAACCCAAGGGTTAGGGTTGGCGCTGGACTACCTTTAATCCTGAGGTTCCCCAGGTGTCTAGTGGTGTTTCTATGCAATCTGGAGCTAAATGGCTGTTGCAGGTGCTTTCTAGAGGCCACAAAACACATGACATTTCCTGTGGACTTTAACTGAAGATCTTACTGCTAGCACAAAAAGTGAGTACACCTCTAAGTGAAAATGGACAAATCGTGCCCAAAGTGTCAATATTTTGTGTGGCCTCCATTATTTTCCAGCACTGCCTTAACTCTTGGCAGGTTGCCACTGGAATCCTCTTCCACTCCTCCATGATGACATCAGTGACCTTGCACTTCTCCAGCTTCCATTTGAGGATGCCCAAATGACGCTCAAAAGTGAGTACACCCATAAGTGAATATGGACAAATTGTGCCCAATTTGCCACTTTCCATTCATAATGTCATGTGACTTGTTAGTGTTACAAGGTCTCAGGTGTGAATGGGTAGCAGAAGGTGTTAAATTTGATGCTGGTCACTGGAAGTTCAACATGGCACATCATGGCAAAGAAATCTATGTAGAGTAACAATTCTTTTCTACAGATCCTTATAAAGATGGCCAAGGCTATAAAAAGATTGCCAACACTCTGAAACTGAGCTGCAACATGGCGACCAAGATACACAGCAGCTGTTTAACAAGACAGGCTCCACTCAGAAAAGCTTTGCCATGTTAAACCAAAGAAGTTGAATGCACTTGCTTAGCCTCATATCCAGAAATTATCTTTTCAAAATAGACATATCAGTGCTTCCAGTATTGCTGCAGAGGTTAAAGGGGTCGAGAGTCAACCTGTCAGTGCTCAGACCATACACCAAACACTGCATCAAATTGGTCTGCATGGCTGTCGTTCCACGAGGAAGCCTCTTCTAAAGATGATGCACAAGAAAGCCCACAAACAGTTTACTGAAGACAAGCAGACTAAGGACATGGATTACTGGAACCATGTCCTTTGGTCCGATGAGACCAAGATAAAATTATTTGATTCATATGGTATCAAGCGTTTGTGGCAGCAACTAGGTGAGGAGTACAAAGACAATTGTGTTTTGCCTACAGTCATGCATGGTGGAAGTGTCATGGCTTTGGGCTGCATGAGTGCTGCCAGTTGTGAGGAGCTACAATTCATTGAGGGAAGCATGTATGCCCATATGTACTGTGACATACTGAAGCAGAATATGATCCAGTCCACTTGGAAACTGGCCTGCAGGGCAGTATTCCAACATGATAACAACCTCAAAAACACTGTCAAGATGACCACTGCTTTACTAAAGAAAATGTGGGTAAAGATGCTGGACTGGCTAAGCATGTCTCCAGACCTAAACCCTATTGAGCATCTGTAAGGCATCCTCAAACAGAAGGTGGAGGAGCACAAGATGCAATGAGTGGTGCATTCACCAGCTCCGTGATGCCGTTATGGATGAGTGGAAGAGGATTCCAGTGGCTGCAAACTGTAAAGGTCTAATGAACTCTATGCCCAAGGGAGTAAAGGCAGTGCTGTAAAATGATGGTAGCCACACAAAATATTGACACTTTGGGCACAATTTGTTCATTTTCACTTAGAGTTGTACTCACTTTTGTTGCCAGCAGTTTAGACATTGATGGTTGTGTTGAGTTATTTTGAGGACACATCACATTTACACTGTTATACATGCTGTACACTGACTACTTTACATTGTATCAAAGTGTCATATCTTCATTGATGTCCCATGAAAAGATACAATACAACGATTACAAAAATGTGAGGGTGTACTCACTTTTGTGAGATACTGTACATATAAATGTATAATGTAACAATACACTGTTTTTAATGTGCACTCTGAAAATTATATTGTGAAAAACTGGTTTAGAAGACTCTGCCTCAGTACACAACTGTGTTGGGATTTGTGTGACACAGATGCCAAATATGTTGTACAGTACATTGCCTGGTATAGGACCATACTGTGCTTCCATGTGCCTTTGACTTTAGGCATGTTTTACTTTTGTCATGGCTTCTCAGCCTTCAAAACATGCCATATTATTGAACAATACTTATAAGGCAGCATAGCATGCCCCACAGCAGCACATTGAGGGGAGCACGGGTCCATACTGTGGCCTATGTTGTAGCACACTTCTGTGTAGCTGTAAAACAGCTGTTTCTTTCCAGTAGAAGTCTTGTCTTTCATGGACTACATCTAGCTTTGCGTCTTAGCCCCATTTACTGGAGTTGGATTAAGTTGCAATACCAGACACAGATGACAGACATGTCATCATTATATTAATATGCCTATTTTGTATTCTGTGAGCACAGCTTAAAAAAGTGAAGTGAACAAATCTACCAGTTTCATGATCCATGAAAATTGAGATTCCATGCTCTAATGAGCTAGAAATATACAGACATATATCATATATATTTAAAGTGTCTACAGAGAACAAAATGCATATTGCAAAAGCTGTCCTAATATGGAAGTAATGCTTCCCTACTAAGGAAATAATTAGGGATTACAAGTACAGGTCATGTCTTATATAGCATTCTAAGCAAAAAGAAAATGTATATTGTCTCTAATTGCAGAGTATAAAACAATAGCAAAAATAAGCAGAACATAAATCTAACAGAGGGATCCCCTATTTCTACGCAGGTTTCTGAACGTGCACTTAGATTGGCTATTTTATGGTTCCCAGCTATGGTGTTTTATACGGTATTATATTTAGGGTTATTCGCCCCTTGACACAATGCTTCTAGGGCAATAACTTACAATGTCTATAATAATGCGACAGATAAAGCAAGGCACAATTTATTTGGATTAAATGCATCTGGAATTTGAAAAAAAAGGGGTGTTCCAAAAAAACTATTTCCGTAAGTGTGCTTGGCTATACTTGGAACTCCCATAAAAAAGGAATGGGAAGGGTGGCCACAAGTGCCACCCTCCGCATTCTGTAACACAGTTGGCTTGTAGCTAGGTATGAGCTGACCTTAAAGTTGAAGTGATTTTGTGAAAATACCCACTTAATATACCTCTGTAAGAAAGTTCTAAGTTTGACAAATGATAGTAAAGCCACTTTGGAACTATGTGAGTGCATCATTATGACTTTATATAACTCCGAAGAACTGTAATACAGCCATGGACATAACCCTTAATAGTCTTGGTTGCTTACCCCTTAAGGTCAATTTCATAACAGTGTAATATGCGGTCATTTTTGCACCTGTTTTACAGCCATAAGCAGGGGCAGAACTAAATTAATAGGGCCCAACAGAAAATTAAATCCCTTTCTGTATACAGTAGATGCAGTAGCAATAATTAAATGTATTGAAAATGGCACCAATCAAAAAAAGTGTTGGTAGCAAAAAAGCCAGAAAATTGTTATTCCCAGCAAAAAGGTACAATGCTTTCGCACCTGAATGGGCCTTCTCAAAGCCTGGGCCCAGTGTAGCTGGTACGGGTATAACAATGCCCCTGGATGCAAATCCCAACAATGACAGCTGGTCTATAAACCTGGACTATGGCCACAGCTCCCAACTCAGCCACATTACCTATGACCAGAACTAGAAGTATTATAGCTTTAAGTGCCAGCCTGGCATGGGTCTATTGACCATAACTGGCAGCACATCTTTAAAAATCTCACCACATGATCTGAGCCACAGATTTACTGTGTTCTGTATGGACGTAACCCACTCATCCTCCAGAAAAACTTGATCTCCGGGCACAAAATTATTTTAGATTCAGTTGTTCTCCACATCCAAGATAGGAGAAGCATGGATTTGCTACTTTTGCACAAATAAGGCATAAATGAGTGTTTTTTAAATGCCCCAAATGCTATATTGATACAGGCATAGTTGGTTTTGTTAATCTAAAAACACAAACAAAATAGTTCCTTGATGAATATACAGGGGATCTGGTCATTACAAGTCTAAGAAAAATATAGATTAAAACTAAAAGAGAAACCATGGTTATTCCTGATACGTCTGTTCTAGTAAATATTTGTGTTCTCTGTGAAACAACAATTCTGGAGCATCTTTTCTTATAACTCTATGTTGCGCAGTTCTCCTGTTATTCCTAATAGAAATTCATTTTCAATCTGACAGCTGGGTGCAACATTTTGGAAGTGTGTCCCTGCACAATCGGACATTATCCAATGGCTGTTGGCAGTCATTGTGAGCAGGGACACGCCCCTTTGAAAACTGGAATGGAAACACCCATCAGACTGATTCAGTAATACATTTCTGGGAGGAATAACAGAGGAACAGCACAGAGATAAGAGAAGATGCTCCAGAATTGTTATTTCACAGGGAACACAAGGATTGACTAAACAGACATATCAGGAGACGTCACAGGTTGTCTTTTAGTGTAAAAGGGGCAATTAAAATAAAGAGTAGCATATGAAGTGTCTTCTTATTTTGCACGCATTTAAACTTGGGAGACTTGTTGCCCTGCTTCAAAAAGTTACAATTCAGTACAGTGTAGTATAAGTTAATGGGGTTTTACAAAACCCCATTCACACGTGGCAAGAAAATCTGAATGAAGACAACAAAGCATGATGTATTCATGTCAGTGTACAGAATATGTTAGTACAAAGCAGGTGGTGAAATGTTGATATATGTTATGCAGGGAAGCAGGATATTACATGTACACCAGGGTATAGGCTCTGTTATTGTATATTATGTTCTATTGTACAGTATATAGCTACACAAAGGATGTGATTACTTACAGTAAAATAAGACAGTTCTGATAAGATCATTCATTTTAGCAGGACATGATAGATAATAGATCACGCCATATGTACCAGTTACATAACACATGTGATCGCTAAACCCAGAGCAGGTATAGAAGATGTGGTCATTCCCAGTACAAAACAGTATGTAGGACAACAATTACCTTCATCTCGATGACAGTCTGCAAAGCTTTGGTCTTGGCCGATTCGGACTGGAGTTGATTCCGTCTGTGCAGCTCCTGTGGAGGAACACGGTAGAAATAAGCCTGGCGACTCATACTTTCATTTTATAAATGGATCATAAATTAAAAAAATATATATAGACTAGAAGTTAATTTGTTTAAAGCGTATCTAGGAGTCTACAGGTACATGAGTCTGCAGCAGTCACTGTCTTATGTTACAGCCAATGCATGAATTAATGCTAGAAACGTCGTCAATTATTAATGTTCACCATTGCCAAGGTAGCAAGCTACGTCTTAATAATAACAGCACGGCACTGCAGTCCTCCTATTGATGTCATTATCTTTTTTTTCAATTAATAATCTAGAAAAAAGAAGCCAGCTATTTAAAGCTCTAGTCAGAGTTAGTATGAAGCAGAAGCTGAGTTTTAGGTAGTTCAGAGAGAGCAGTCAACCCTGGGGCTTAGTGCTTAAAGGGCCGTTCCAGTATTAAAAATGCTCGGCAGTTGTTTAAGGACGATGCCACAAGCAGTGCTCAATAGATGCTGCAGCCAATCACAGGCCTCGGCGTCTCATGCCGTATAGCAGGCAAGAGACCGCTACAGTCTGCGAATAGCTGCAGAATCACAGTAATGTCATAGGCCTGGATCACCAGGACCAGTGGTGCTGCTGGAATGAGTGAGTTTTTTTGGAAGAAGGGTTTTGATTTTCACTTGTCCACAAACGACTGACGAGGTTTTTTAAAATAATGGAACATCCCTTTAGTGGCGGCACAGGCCTATCTGCCAGAGAAGAAGACACCAGTATTATAAGAGGCACACGGTATACAGGGGGTCCTGGTACAGATTTTGTAACAGACCCTCCCTCACCAAGGCTCCATGCACTAAACCTGATTACCACGAAAAAAGGTCCATTTCTTCTTGTGAATTGTGATCAACATCTGCTAGTTTCTGAGCAATCATAAAGACAATTGGCTACTGTTAATTAAAGAGAACATCAATGATACCTGATCATCAGTGATGATGCCAGAAAAAGAATTGTTTTCAGCATCATGATTGATAAATGTAAATCCCACTCAGATTGGTCCTGTTGGTCAGTGGTATGGACTGTGTTTCCTAAGGATCATATGATCTACTGGGAAATACAGGGAAGTGGAGTCCAAGGTTTTCAGCAAGAATCCATCTCTATTTGTTATCCATTAAAGAAGGCAGTGTCGCGGCCATGCAATGCATTTTTCTAGCCACAGAAAATTGTGAATTTTCTTACTGAGGATTTGGACTCCAATTTCCTGTATTGTGGCGATTGAGTGGAAAGTCACACTAAGTTTACACAGCGCTGTCCTTCTGATTCTGTTACACGGTCGTCTCGTGGCTAGCTATTAGCCGACCTGTAAAGTCAAAGTTCTTTCATGGTATACCCCTTTAATAAAATAATCATACAGTGAGTAAATAATACCACCCTATATTTAATGAATTTCACCACCTTGCCTCCCTCCAGAACTCCCAGGACTGAGATCCAGCAACGTCCCAATTCAGGAAAGCCTTCAGTACAAAGGAACGCTATGATAACCCAAGAAAAAAATCACATTTATGAGCATTAAACATGGAAGAGTCTGTGCTGGATGACAAGTACCTTTCCTAGGTGGGCACATTAAGCGCTTTATTCTATGTGTAGCTGTTAATGAGACCATCTCAGTGCACTCAGGTCTACAAAGAGACTGCCACATCCCTTCAACCTCAAAGTGACAGAAATCAATCTCAGAATGGTTGGGTCAGTTACCTACCTTTTCCCTGTGCAGCCAGGAACAAAAGCAATGACACCTACCTGACACATAATGGATTTGGGCAGGGAAGTAAAAGAAGATTCCATGTGGAAGCCATGTTGGTTTCTGCATAATCCATATCCTATTATTTTGAATGGGAAGTCCGTGTGTCAAGGCAGATTACACAGAATTTCCTAATATGGAGCTTCTTAGATGCGGAAGCTGCTCGAATTATAGCCTGGACATGTGAGATGCAGGTTAGCCCCATTTAAATAGGTGTCATTTATGTTAATAAAGATGGGAAAATCCATCATTTCATAGTCCACGTTTAAAACGCATATGTAAAGATTCAGAGCTGATTCCACTTGATATTTACCACATTGGGAAAATCATAGCCATGAAAATATGCTCTAAGTCTCCCCTCACTTCCTCTCAGTGTAGGGCTTTCACTCCCTTCCAGTGCAACACTAACAATGTTTACACATCAGTGCCCCCCAAAGCAGACCACACTAGCCACTGGCAAACAAAGACCATTATAGTGTGTGCTGTTTTCCTCAGTTATAGGTATTGTTATTCAACTGTTTATATTATTGCATCCTTTTCTCCATCCATTCTTTATTATGTATTGTTGCTGCGCTGCCATCTGCTGACCAGAATTTACATGTGCTCCCTCTGTCTTTGTTCGTAAAGTTTTTCTCTAAGGGAGTGTGTTTTTTTCTAGCCTTAGCTGAGTCACTTCCTGTTGTTTTTCATCTTAATGTGACTGGAGCACACATCTTTTGGGCTAGCAGAAGCATCAATTTCTGACCAGCAAACTGCAGCAAACAGCAAACAGCAACAGAACAGCAGCAGCAACAAACTGCACCAAGGTTTATACTACTACAGGGATAACCACAGTTCTGTATTAGTGATCATTGCTGTATCCAAGGTGAATAAACCACATTCTGTTTCATACCACTGTGTTACTATACTGTATCTACTAAGCTGAGCCTGCTTGGTCCTGTCTGCTACACATCCTGGATACGAAGGTAGGAAAGTCTCCAGTCACTATCATCCACCAGCCAGTTACACCTTCATTTGCCTCATGTGGGGACAGAACAGTCAGAAATTGGCTTAGAGCCCAAGACACCAGTCAGAAATTGCTTTAGAGCCCAAGACATCATTCAGAAATTGCTTAAAGCCCACGACCACGGTCAGAAATCTGCTGGGCAACAAGCACATGTGCATACTACCTCACGTTGCTGCAGACACCCGGACTTGAAAACCCCGTAATTCACTCAAATTACCCTGGGAATCTTATTCTGGTGTCCCATAGAAGCTGTGCTGCGATTTTCAGCCCCCAAATCAAAAGTTGGTTTCTTAAAGGAACAGTGCACCTTAAATAAAATGGCCGAAAACAGCTTGTGCAATTCCCCAGTGCTGAAACACAGCAAAGACAACCTGATACTGATGATTTTGAAGAGCAGGAAGCAGAACTCACACTTCTAGCAGACCAAGTTGTACGACCAAAATGCTCTCTAAAGCCGACACTAAAGGTCATTGAAAACTATCACCACATAAAAGATGAGCTCTGTGATAACCTGGAAGAGCGATGGGAACGAGTTACCTCCCTTATGTCAGGCTTTAAATCTTTCAAAGGCGATGCAGAGAGCCTACAAGAAGCTGTTGCACGGCTGAATACAGCGCATGAAAGATCTAAGCGGTTGTTTGCAAAGTATATCACCTTCCTAAAAGACTCTAATGTCGATGAAGCCTTAACAGAGCTGAACAAGGCAGAATCAGTGGAAAGAGAAAGAGATGTCATGGTGCAGAATGCCAAAGATAAAGCAGAACGCCGTATCTCTCATCTACAGGAGACTAGATCGCACCGATCAAACTCATCTAAACATTCGTCACGAACATACAAATCATCTTGCTCAAGAAGCTCAGTCCTGAGTGACAGAATACTAGAGGCCCGCATTGATGCAGAACAAGCCAAAATAAGACGTGCCTTCAGAGAGAAGGAAGTAATGGCAGAAAGAGAAAGTGCAGAAGCAGAAGCTCGGATAAAGATTCTTCAAATAGAGATGGAAGAGGAAATCGCATTAGCCAAAGTAAAGTTACTTGAGTGAGCAATGAGCCAAGGTATCGATCCAGTTTGCTTGCCACAAGAAACAGACAATCCAGTTGATCGCACCAGTGACTATGTGCTGAAACAGTTATCTGCAGTACCCCCTGTCTTTAATGCTGTTCAAGTTGACAACACTGAAACCTCCAAGTCAGCTCTACCTGCAGCTCTGGTGCCACCCACAGACACAAACTAATGACCATCACCCAGATGTGCCTTCTCACGGACAGGTATCACAGGAAGATGGCTTTCAGGTGTTTTCTGGCCTAGTTCCACAGCGCGAGCAGCGGACATCAGAACTTCCAGAGGCTAAACCACAGCTCAACCCTGCAGCAACATCATTCTACCTGGGAACACCTCACCCTTTCACGCCAGGCAACCCATACACCCAAGGGGTTCCACGAGTTGACACGGCAACAAGCAGTGAGAAAGCAGATATATCTGAGTTCGCTAGGTACATGGTTAGCAGGGAGCTGATCAACACCAGTCTCTCAAAATTTGATGACTGTGCAGAGAGCTACAGAGCCTGGAAAGCAACCTTCAAAGCCGCCATTGCCAACCTTAACCTAACCGCAGAGCAGGAGCTTGATCTCATGGTCAAATGGCTAGGCCCAGGCTCTGTAAATCGTATCAAGAGCCTCAGAACCGTCTATGTGGGACAAGCAGAAGATGGTCTTGACGTTGCCTGGCAGAGACTCGAACGTACCTTTGGCAGCGCCGAAGCAATAGAGAAAGCCCTATTCAAGAGACTGCAGAACATTCCAAAGATTAATCTCAAGGAAGTCCACAAGCTTCAGGACTTAAGTGATCTGCGATTGGAACTGGAACTCGCTAAAAGAGACCCTCGTCTGTCTGGACTATGCTATCTGGATACCGCCCATGGGGTGAATCCAATTGTCGTAAAGCTGCCTTACAGTTTGCAAGAGAAGTGGGCAACATCAGTCTCAAGATACAAAAGGACACATGATGTCACCTTTCCCTCATTCATTCATTTCTGCAGGTTCATCGATGAGCAGGCCCAGATGAGGAATGACCCCAGTCTCGACTTCCTGGAGCTCAACACTACAGCTGCATCATCTTCAAGGTATGAAGGTGTCACACAGAAGCACAGAGACTTTAAGAACAGTGTGAGTGTTAGAAAGACCAACCTGCCACCACCTGCAGTACCCACGGGTAAACACCATACTAACTCTCCAGGAGACAAGTCCTTCAACCGTGAATGTCCCATTCATAAAAAACCTCACTCACTAAACAAATGCAGAGGATTTAGGTCCAAACCCATACAGGAGCGCAAGAAAATCCTCACAGAGCTAGGGGTATGTTTCAGATGCTGCGCTTCATTGGAGCATATGGCTAAGGACTGTAAATCTGCCATTAAGTGTGAGGAGTGTCACAGCGACAGACATGGCACAGCTATGCACCCAACCCCACTCGCCAGCGATTCATCCACTGCAGTGACCAGTACTCCCGCTACAAGCCATGGCGGGGAGCCCCAGAAACACGCTAACACTGCCACAGATGTTTCCTGCTCATGCTCGGAGGTATGTGGAGAGAGCCAAAGGGACAAATGTTGTGCCAGAATATGTCTCATCAAGGTTTACCCAGAGAGACAACCAGAAAAGGCCGTAAAAATAGACGCGATCATTGATGACCAAAGCAACCGGTCCTTAGCTGGACCTAAATTCTTTGAAGCATTTGGGATCAAAGGACCCACAAAACCCTATACCTTAAATACCTGCTCAGGCAGCATAGATACTTGTGGAAGAAGAGCACAGGGATTCATCGCTTCTCCTATCAACAGGGATACAGAGATACCCCTACCTACACTGATAAAATGTGACCATATACCCGATCACAGGGATGAGATTCCTACCCCAGAAGCTGCATTTCACCAACCACACCTAAGGCACCTAGCCAGCGTTATCCCACCTTTGGATATGGACGCCGAGATTCTACTCCTGCTTGGCAGAGACAATCTAAGGGTACACAAGGTGCGTCAACAGTGTAACGGTCCTGACTATGCCCCGTACGCCCAGAGACTAGACTTGGGATGGGTAGTCATAGGAAATGTATGCTTGGACCAATCAGGAATTGACTCCTTTAAGACTTACGTGCAAGGGGACGGACGCACAACTTACATCAAGCTGTGCCCTCGTCACTATGAGGTGAAAGAGAAGCTCCCAGACCTCATACAGCTGCGTGACATCATTCCCTCCCCCTATGCTGACAATCTGGGGAGATCAGTGTTTCTCACAACTAAGGATGACGATAAAGTAGCCTTGTCAGTAGAAGACAGAGAATTCCTCAAGATAATGGACAGTGAGTTCTCTAAGGATGAAACCGATCACTGGGTTTCTCCATTACCCTTCCGACCTTCCAGAGTAAAACTCCCAAATAACCGGGAACAAGCCTTGTCACGATTTAACTCTCCTCAGCGTACCCTAAACAGCAAACCTGAAATGAGAGAACACGTTGTCACATTTATGGAAAGAATATTCCAGAAAAACCATGAAGAACCGGCTCCATCCTTAAAGAAGAACAAAGAGTGCTGGATACCGGCGCATTGGGACTTAAACATCTCCTTCCAAGACACAACTTGCAGCCACGACAGCGACCTTCCCAGCATCATCTCCAACCTTCATCAGCGCCACCAACTCGTTATGCCCAAGAATCAGAATAAGAGAAACAGTCATCAGCACAGTTTTGAATCTACAGATGACTTTGTAGGCAAAAAGCGAGAATGCTCTCCCAACAGTAACAGCAAGTTCCCACTGGAAAGCAAGAAAGCCAGAAGTGAGTCTCCAAAGGGAAACTCTCAGAGTCCATTGCTGGAGGAGCCATTGGCTCAAACGACCCCTGAAGAGCACTACAGCCATATGATGTCAGCACCTAATGAGCATCTCAGTTTTGAGGAACAACAACAACGGCTGTACCAACTGGCCAACACCATGGCAGTACCAACCCACAGTGATCTGCTCCGGGCACGACAACAAGTGACAGCTGCTGTGGAGCGAAACCCCGGACCAATGGAAGCTCACATATCCACCTCCAGTAACTCTTAAAGCCAGAGGAGGAAAGAAGGCCTGCCACAGCATCAGGATACTTCCCACTTCACTGACATAGAGATGTCTCACCCACCTCCACTGCTGTCACCACAAAACGCCCCTCACATCACTTTGGGGCCACACCTGAGACCACCATTTCTTAGGATGCCATATGCATTGTGTCAGAGTCCAGGCTATGGTTCCTTGCAACCAGCCCACACTGAAATGTTTGCCCGACAACAGGAAATTTCACGGAAGCAGAACTTGGCCAGACTTGAGATGTCGGCAGAAACTATCCGCCAAAAGGAGCTGGAGAATCTACACAGACAGCGACCTTTAGCTGGTGATCCACTGACACTTCACCCAGGGTTACCCCCTGACCATCCTGCACTGTTTAACATGCATGAGCTCCCTGAGGGCCACCCATTAAGAGAGGAACTTTCCAGAAGGAACACTATGCTTGTATTAAGGCACAATAACACCCCAATACTATCTCTAAATCATCAGGAGGTCCCTAGCGTGCCTCCTCTCAAGGAATCCCAAAGTGCTAGGAAAACAAGTCAAAAATCTGCTCATCACCGGCTGGAGCCCCAAGGAGACCATAGTGAAACAAAGGAAGTCTGGGATCAACACACCCACCAAAGCATGTCATTAGCTCCAATAGAGTCACCTACTCATCATTTGGGATCAGGAATTAACAAAGGAGATGCAAAATATTTGCCCTCCAGCTCAGTGCCTCCACATCAGCCACTTCCCTGTGGTTTCACCAATGCACTCCTTCCACCCAGCCGCATTTCACCGAAGAAAAAGAAATGGCAACACCACAAACCAAATCCGAAAGAAGGAGACCTCGTGTTGATGAAGGAAACACAAACCAAAAGGATTAACTGGCCTATGGGACTAGTTACAAAGGTTCTTCCCAGCAAAGATAGCAAGATCCGGAAGGTGGAGTTGAAGATATCCAGGAAGGGTGAGCCTAAATCATTTGCAAGGCCAATCAACGAACTCATTCTGGTACTGCCCATTGAGGATGTTCCTGCAGGATGAACAGTACCGAACTTTGTTCCATATTCCTGAGTTGATAAACAGGACAATCTTAGTGTTCATATTGCATTCTAACATGTTTTGTTACAGGTTGTGGATTATATTTTATAGACATTAGTTTATAGTGAAATCCCCCTATGGGAATTTCAGACGGGGAGTGTGCTGTTCTCCTCAGTTATAGGTATTGTTATTCAACTGTTTATATTATTGCATCCTTTTCTCCATCCATTCTTTATTATGTATTGTTGCTGCTCTGCCATCTGCTGACCAGAATTTACGTGTGCTCCCTCTGTCTTTGTTCGTAAAGTTTTTCTCTAAAGGAGTGTTTTTTTTTTCTAGCCTTAGCTGAGTCACTTTCTGTTATTTTTCATCTTAATGTGACTGGAACACACATCTTTTGGGCTAGCAGAAGCATCAATTTCTGACCAGCAAACTGCAGCAAAACAGAAAAGCAGCAAAACAGCAAAGAGCAACAGAACAGCAAACAACACATCAGCAGCAACAAACTGCACCAAGGTTTATACTACTACAGGGATAATCACAGTGCTGTATTAGTGATCATTGCTGTATCCAAGGTGAATAAACCACATTCTGTTTCATACCACTGTGTTACTATATCTACTAAGCTGAGCCTGCTTGGTCCTGTCTGCTCCACATTCTGGATACGAAGGTAGGAAAGTCTCCAGTCACTATCATCCACCAGCCAGTTACACCTTCATTCGCCTCATGTGGGGACAGAACATAGTGCAAAAAGGGCAATGATAAAAGCGGCAGCATAAAGTAACAGTTAATAACCTCCCCTCCTCCCCTGACCCTCACAGTTAACACAATCAAAAACTGGGAATACAGTGGAACCTTGGTATAAGTCATTAATGTGTTCCAGATCCTTGGACTTAAAGGTTGAAATATTTAATTTGCTCTAATAATTACAATAGGATTACTGTGTATCATCCACAATCTCATTCTCCAAAGACAGCCTGGATGAGTCTGTAATAGCGGAGCGTTTGCGCCTGCCGCGCAAAGTGACCATGTTTTAGCAAAGCCACAGCAACATGTAGCGGATGTGGTGGTGGATCCTCTGGACCACCACAAGTGATGGTGTAAGTCACGCCAGGGAGCGGAGTCTAAATAGGTTCCGGTTCTCACCAGAGCCCGCCGCAAAGCGGGATGGACTTGCTACGGCAGATTACTACCAGGTCGCTACCCCTGGCGTGACTTGCTTGCGGTGGCAGCCGAGGTATTGCGCAGTACAGAATCGTGACGCAGGCTCGTAGTCGGGGACAGGCAGAAGGTCAGGACAGGCGGCTATGGTTCGTGGTCAAGGAACGGAGGCAGAAGGTACAGTACATGGTAGTCAGAACAAGACACTCTGGAACGCTTCCTCTCTAGGAACAGGGCACTATCGATTTGGCAAGGTTACTGGGAAGGGGCAGGACTTAAATAGGATCAGTGCCCAATGGAACCAATTATCGGCACGCTGCCCCTTTAAATTTGGCCGCAGTACCACGCGCGTGCCCTAGGGGGCGAACACACGCCCGGCCAGCCACAGGAGCGCGCAACTGGCCAGAAACAGGAGCGTGGTGAGGTAAGTGCCGGTCCGAGAAGGACGCTGCAGGCTGCGGGGACCGCGGGTGCACCCGTAACACAACATAACTCTGCAGAGGGTTGAAGATGGTGGATCTGCTGGAAGGTAAGTGAGAGCAGTATATCAGCGTCATCACCTCATGCACACTGTTGTGTACTTGAAATTAGCAGGCTACCCTGCAGTCTATCCCCCAAGTAAGCCGGAGCAGGAGATAAGAGGATCGGGTGTAAAGATGCGGGGGGGACAGCGGCTCTAGAGGTGCTTATAACACTTATAAGAGGACAGATAGTGTTTGATAATAGAAGCCACATGGAGGGTTTGTGTGCGGCCAAAGCAGCACTCGCCTCCGGAAGCCACAGGCTGCTAAATGCTTCATTCTCGCTTGAGATAACCGGCTGAAAGTAGTGCCGAGCGCACTACTACTGAGCGTTATGCGTCTGCTGTCATGCAGGTCCAGGCCACCTCTTCTTCCAAAGAGATGTAAATCAAACAAAATTTTTTCATTCCAAACAGGTCTTATACAAAGTTGGACTTATACTAAAGCGGACTTATACCAAGTTACCACTCTATACAGGAAGAACCAGGAAAAGACTGCACAATGCTGTTTACTAATGTCAGGTACAATGTTCAGTTCCCTGATATCACAATGCAAGCTGGAGTGTCCAAGGACATGTGACAAGTTGTGAGATTCCTTGCCTTCATTATGTGCAGATGTTGAGGTAAGGCCTCACTGTCTTCTATAAGTCCCATATTACAGCTCTTATCAACTTGAAGCTATTGTATGGGGACATCCATAAGGCTATGTCTACACAGCACATAAATACCGTTAGTTTTTCGGCAGTTTCAGTATTTTGAAACCACCAAGAATCCAACAGTACTCTGTGCTACATAGACAGCAATGAAAAACCCGGGCTGTAGTGTATACAGCACAGGTTTTTAACCGCCGTGTTAAAAAGCCGGTGGAATATGCTGCAAATTCTTTGCATTTTGCTGTCGGTTTCCCGTACATTCAATTGTACAGACCGATGGTAAAAGCTAAAACTGGCCGCAGTTTTTGCGCAAAATAAGTGACAAAAGCCGCGGTCATGTATAGACCAAAAAACCGTCTGCTTTCTGACATTTTTTGTTCTATGCTGTGTGGCCATAGCCTAAGCCCTGTGTCTGTAAAATACTTCATTAAAGTCCAATGTTAAATTCATTCTGTAGGTAGAACTCATTCAATAAATCTCCTGGACTCCCGCCTCTGTTTCCATAATAATATGGAATATGCAGGACACTTGCCTATTTAAATCAGCTGGTTTATATGTTTCATTACTTTATATATTACCAGCATATTCCTCAGTACCGTACAGAGGTTGACATCATTCAGGTTAGTCTCACAATCTAAAATGGTGCTATAAAGCAAAGGAGCACTCCAAAAAGAGAGGCGTGTAAAAGACCTGAACAAACTGTAGCCAAGACCAGAAGACCTAGTAGTCTCTAAACAAAGAAAGACATGTAAGACATTAATTAAGTACTGTATATAGTAGATATATTGCTGGAGGTAACCAAAGTCTGTTTTTTTTTTTTATTTAGAACTGAACAAAAAGTACAACATCATTAAAAAGCATCCAACAGGGGACCACGTACAAGTCCTCAAAATGGGCATGTTGCACACCAGCAGGGTGAATTGCTGACTGTTCAATTAATCAACAAACTAAAATAAAACTATGGGACATTTGACCTAGACTAAATACCAACTCTGGCATCATCATGTGCCTTGGTAAATGAAATTTAGGGTAATATTAGGTCGCTCACATTGTCCATTGGCCATAATGTACAAAAAATATACACCACAGGGTATATGCTTTTTCTGGTGCCCTCTGTAATAGAAAATACTGTCTGCTGTGCTTTCCTTTAGGTATACCACCAAGATATTGACCAAAATGATACTCTTTTGGCCTCCATAGTATGAATTGTGATCCATGGTTGCGTACGACATACAAGCCAGTAAAGCTGAATATTTTTATATAGTGGTTCATGAAGATACGTTTAGCAAACTTGAAAATGGAAAGCATATGTAGGGGAAAATGAACACACCATACCTTCCTGCCCTGGGAGATAAAATCTAGCACTATAATGAAAATGTTGCTATGAGTTCCCTCTCTTCTATGGACAACACTGGTAAAGAGAGTGCACTGAAAAAGGAACTGACCGAAATGACATCACTGTTTCAGGGGAACCCCTTTTAAACACAAGTCACCTGGATAAGTGGATATTTACAATGTATTTAGTCTTGACTAATAGTAATGCCCATAATCAGTAAGGTAAATCAGGCTTCTAACTCCATGAGCTTAATGTATCTAGGGAAAAAAACACCTTGTAGGTTAAACAAAAAAAGCTGTCATGTGTAGCAAAGATTATGGGCTGCTTAAGTGGATTGGTCTCCAGAGGTGAGCCAAAGTATAACCATGCTACCCAATACTTTCCTGTGTATCTTATTGGTTCCATCTGCTACTGACGGAGTTAAAGTCCTCCACCTCGTGTTTAAGCTGGTGAAGCACCGCATACTTTAGGGCTCTCCTGAGATTGGATTTCAGTGCTCTCAGCACATTGATGATGTGTGGAATTTCTGATTGTCCAAGCTCAGACACTGATCTCTTGTTTGAAGGACTGGAAGCCAAACTAACATAAACAGCTTCTCCCAGTCCACTTACCAGTTTCCAAATGTCATTCTAATCAGTGAGATCCGCAACTGTGATGGGGAAATCCCTAAGAAAATAACCATGTGGATGGAACATCAGCATCAGAGCAGCCAGTCACTTTCCAAAACTTCGGGACTTTGCTGCTTACGAGTTTACACATTCCTAGCGCAAAGCTTTAAGACCTGAGTCTTACAATAATATCATAACTTTAACTTAAAAACACCTAATATTATAGGCCATAATAACTAGTCAACTACAGCATATCTCCAAACATAAAGCTCAGACACAAACTCTGGGTGCCCAGAATCTATATCTGGCCATTCCTATTAAAGTAGAATAAAGGGAACCACGCTTACAAAGATATTTTCCATTACCTTTGATGTTGCACAAATGAAACAGAAATCTTTTGATCATTGGAGGCAACTAAATGTTACTTTAAAAGTAAAATAGTAAGAGCATACAACCGAAAGTGCACTTACCTGTATAACTATCATACAATGTGTGTTTATAGTGTATTTAGCTACCTTACCATACAATGATACCAATATATAAGCCAAAGAGAGGCTAAAACCTGGTTGACATGTCGCCATGACAAAAGAAAAATCTGCCCTGGTGACCATTTTTTGCACACTGCCATTCATGCATTCAGAACTGTGGTGCCTATAACATAGACAGCATTAGGGTCATTCTAAACAGCAAGGGTTTATAGTTGGTTTTTCAGTCAGTTTTTGGATTTCGAAACTAGTGAAAAAACTACTTTACACAATCCCCATAGACCTCAATAGAAAATTCTAGCTCTAGTCTACATGGCTTGGATTTTCTGAGGTTGGATTTCAAAACTCAAAAAACTTGGAACATGCACAATAATCTGCTGTATTTCTCTTGGAAAATGGCAGATTTTTGTACTATTTAATTGAATGTGATGGACGAACATTGTTCCCAAATACCGCGCAAAAAAAAAACAAGAAAAGCAGGCGTAAAATTCTGGTTAGATTCTAATTCAGAGTCCAACCACTATTTGTACATTGTCATGTGGACACAGCCTTATACTTGGTCTCAGGGCCGGACTGGGAATAAAAAATCAGCCCTGGCACTAAGCCCCCAGCAGCCCACATACAATATCCGCTTACGAAATGTCCCTTGTTCTCGCACCTCGCCACTTTCTAAAATAAACTACATAATAAAGGTGCTTTCACACGGAGCACTTTTGGTGCGTTTGTGATGCGTTTTTGGTGGTGCTGTACATCTCTGCACAAAAAAAACGCATCAAAAAATGCACCAAAACCGCTCCGTGTGAAAGCAGCCTACACACAAGCATGAAAGAAAGTGGTGCGGAGAAACCCCTCATCACAGAGTCAGGTGTGCACTTTACAATCAGGGACGAGCCCACACTGACACTACATAAACACCAACATAACCTACAACCCCACCAATCACATCACCAGCATTCAGGTCACCATCACATGAATACAGCACTGATTCAACATAGAAGGAAAATGACCCCTGACAGCAGGGACTCACAGGAGACGTCATCTCTGATGGGAGCTGTTCTCTTCTCCTTTTCTTCTCCTTCTGGCCCAAACCTCCATGATGCCTTCCCTTGTTGTTCCTTTCCATTTCTTTCTCTGTCCGGTACAGCATGCAGTGTCTTCTTCTCCCGGTCACTACTCGTCCCTGTAGAATTTACCACAAATACATCTTAGACTCCTCTCTTTTCCAGCACTTTCCTATCAATTCCCCAAACAGCGTATGTTAGACCCGAAAAATTAGAAATTAAAAAATGTCAGATAAGTGGCATGTAAATAGGTAGACCCCCATTAGGTAGGCAGGGCCAGTATGTAGGTAGGCAGGAACAGTATGCAGGCAGGCAGGGCCAGTATGTAGGTAGGCAGGGACAGTATGCAGGCAGGCAGGCAGGGACAGTATACAGGCAGGAAGGGACAGTATACAGACAGGCAGGGCCACTTATAGACAGACAGGGACAGTATATAGGCAGGCAGGGACAGTATATTGGCAGACAGGGCCAGTATACAGGTAGGCAGGGGCGGTATATGGACAGGCAGGGGCAGTATATAGGTAGGCAGGGCTATTATTGGCAGCCAGGGCAGTGTATAGGTAGGCAGGGCTATTATAGGCAGCCAGGGCAGGGTATAGGCAGCCAGGACAGGGTATAGGTAGCCAGGGATATTATAGGCAGCCAGGGCAGGGTATAGGAAGCCAGGGCAGGGTATAGGAAGCCAGGGCAGGGTATAGGAAGCCAGGGCAGGGTATAGGCAGCCAGGGCAGGGTATAGGCAGCCAGGGATATTATAGGCAGCCAGGGCAGGGTATAGGCAGCCAGGGCAGGGTATAGGTAGCCAGGGCAGGGTATAGGTAGCCAGGGCAGGGTATAGGCAGCCAGGGCAGGGTATAGGTAGCCAGGGCATGGTATAGGTAGCCAGTGCAGGGCATCATATAGCCAGGGCAGGGTATAGGTAGCCAGGGCAGGGATCTTATAGGCAGCCAGGGATAGTAAGTAGTTTAAAAAAAATAAAAAAATAATACTCATCCGCTGTCCCCTCCACTTCACCTGCTCCGGAAGCGGCTGCTCTCCACCTGAGTGGGGGCCGCGAAGCAGGCGCGCGATGACGTCATTACATCGCGCGCCTGCCCCGCGGCCTCCTGGGAGCTGAACAGACGGGATCAGTAGATCCCAGCTGTTCAGCCTCAGCCGCTGCTTGCACCGCGCAGTGCAGCCAGCGGCCGTGTTGGCTGCATGGCTGGGTCTGTGACCCGGCCGTGCAGGCGGCGGCCGTGTTGGCTGCATGGCTGGGTCTGTGACCTGGCCGTGCAGGCGGCGGCCGTGTTGGCTACATGGCTGGGTCTGTGACCTGGCCGTGCAGCGAGGGTGGCCTGTAGGCCCCCTGCCACAGGGGTCCGGCCGCTGATGCGACCATTGCGGCCCCTGTAGCGTGCCCCAAATCGGCGCCGGGACTCGGGGCCCGTCGGTGTGGAACACCGTCCTCCTCAGCGGGCGATCCGAGACGGCCCTATGGGCAGTCCGGGCCTTCTTGGTCTCTCCTGGTAGAAGTGGTCACAGTCCTCTCCTGCTGGACAGAGAAAGCACCATTGCCTCCCTCCACACACATACACACTTTTCAATGAATGATGCACCCGCGGCACATTGTAATACGCCTGCTTTTGTGAGGCGCGCGGGAGGCGGGGTGCACTAGAACCGTACTAAGTTACAGATTTATAGCTTCAGTACAGCAATTCCAGGCTCATTACTGCTGGAACAGGTAGATCACTTTAGAAGTGGTATACCTGAGCCAGAAGTGTCATACAAGCGCTATAATGCACCTGATTTATGTCCTGCAGTAGACCGGGTTCATAAATCAGGCCCATTCTACACTATTCTTATGCACAGAAAAATTGGCGTCTAAACGCCAAAAATCATACATGTCGCCAGAGCCGTCTTAACAGCATTGTGGGCCCCTGGGCAGAGCTGTGAACTGGGCCCCCAAACCAACGCAGAATACAGATGCATGCAGAATACAGAACACATCACTTATACCAAAAAGTAAACACCATAAAAACAAACACCGCAAACACGGTGCAAGTAAACCACTTTTTTTCTGATTCCCAGCACATTACATGATGCGTTCATGGCACCATTAAAACTAACATCTTGTCACACAAAAAACAAGCCCTCATGTGTCTATGTAGATAAAAATAAAAAACACTCTTTTATGCAGAATTGACATACCCCAACCAGGGCCGTATTTACGCTCAGGCTGCTCTGAGTTTGAAAACGCCCCTCAACTAAAGAGATTCACACAACGTATTAAGTAATGTGGGCCTAGATACGCAGGGACAGCAGATGGTGTACAATGGATTGGCTTAGATACGCAGGGCCAACAGATGGCATACACCTCCCCCCCACTCCTAACACCACCCCCCATTCCTAACACCACACATCCCCACACACTCCTAACACCGCACACCTCCCCCCACTCCTCCCTTCCACCCCTAACACCTCCCCCCACACCCTCACACCCCTAACACCCCCACACCTCCCCCCACCCCAACACCTCCCTTACACCCCTAACACACCCCCACCCCTAACACTTCCCCGCACCCCAACACCTTCCCCCCACCACTAACACCCCCCACCCCTCCAACACCTCCCCCCACCCCTAACACCGCCCAACACCTCCCCCCACCCCTAACATCCCACAACACTAACACCCCCCACCCCTAACACCCCCAACACCACCCCCCATTCCTAACACCACCCCCCATTCCTAACACCACACATCCCCACACACTCCTAACACCGCACACCTAACCCTACACCTCCCTGCCAACCTTAACACACACCCCCACACCCCTAACACCACCACACCCCTAACACCTCCCCCCACCCCTAACACTCCCCCACACCACCCCTAACACCCCACAACACCTCCCCCACACCACTAACACCCCCCAACACCTCCTCCACCCCTAACACCCCCAACACCTCCCCCCACCCTCAATCACTCACTGGTCCTGAAGTCCAGAGACAAGGGGGCCGGGCATTCTTCAGCTCCTTCAGCTTCAGCTGCCGATGGTCGGAGAGTACAGGGAGGGGTAGCCCTGCTCTCTGTGTCCCCAGCAGTCTTCGGCTCTTCAGCGGCCCGCACTGAAGAGAGGGAGGGTGGAGAGAGAGAGGGAGGGGGGCAGGGCTGTATGCAGGAGCGCAGAGCTTCGCTGCAGACTGGCTCCTGCTTCACTCCTCTGCCGTGCTTCCCTGCCTGCGCTGTGAGGAGGAAAGCGCAGGCAGGGCACAGGAATAGCAGGGGCCGGGCATTCTTCAGCTCCTTCAGCTGTCGATAGCTGGGGCAGGGAGGGGCAGCCCTGCTCTCTGTGTCCCCCGAAGTCTTTGGCTCTTCAGTGGCGCGCAGTGAAGAGAGGGAGGGGAGGAGAGAGAGGGAGGGGCAGGGCTGTAGTGCAGGAGCGCAGAGGATCGCTCCTGCTTCACTTCAGCTCCGTGCTGCCCTGCCTGCGCTGTGAGGAGTAAAGCGCAGGCAGGACACAGCAATAGCAGGGGCCGCATCAGGCATCGCTATAGCCTGGCCCCTGCTCTGACTGCCGCACACGTCCCTGTGTGTGTTCACTGCCGTCTCTTCCATTGTGCAGGGTAGGCAGCTGCCCGAGAGGGCCCCCTGACCTCGTGGGGCCCCCGGGCTAGTGCCTACCTGGCCCAATGGAAGAGACGGCCCTGCATGTCGCCTATAATGATCACTGGTTTCTGTAGTATTCTAAGCTTGAGTAATAAGTTACTAAAGTTGTATTATTGTACAACACAATATGGCCATATGACCCAGAGGAGCTCTAACCTGAATCCAGTGGGATGACTTTCTATGTAGTGCTATACAATGGCACAACAAGTCTTCGTCTAGTGCTGGCATAATATTTACTATACAATTATCAGTCTTGAGGTAAATAATGTTTTCCTGCACATATAAACAAATACAGTGTTTTTAGGTTAAGAAAGAGCCTAAGATTTAACTGATTAAATGTATTCTCGTTAAGGAATACAGTCCTCTCTTTTCTGTTTGAGAACCCCAAAATAATACATAATTCGCTGCCAGGGCCAGGACAATGAGTAGGCAGAGGTAGGCGATTGCCTAGGGCACCTACCTCTGCCTGTCAGTAAGGGGCACAGGTATAGAGGTGGCTCAGCAGCCGGCACCTTCATCCTACAGCAAGGAATGAGGTTTATTTGGTGGGGTTGAGCGGCGGCACTTTGGTGACAGTGGTGTGTATGTAGAGACGTTAGGAGAACTCTCCTAACGTCTCAGCTTCTTCTGGAAGCATCTTGTCACATGACAGGAAGCTGCCATCACAGCACACCCAGTGTACTGCTGGGAAGAGTGGGCGGAGCTTCTGCTCCCTCTCCTCAACAGAGCACTGAGTGCTGAAGAGAGAAGATTGCAGAACTCTAGGACAGGTGAGTGTTTTACTGGGGGGGGGGTGTTTTTAGTGTGGGAAGTGGTTTGGGAGGGGGCTTATACAGGGAAAGGGGGCTTATACAGGAAGAGAGGGCGTATATAGAGAGAGGTGTGTTAAAGTGGAAGACGGAGAGGGGGGTTATAGTGCGTGAGGTGCGTTATAGAGGGAGAGGTGCGTTATAGAAGGAGATGGGGGTTATAGAGGGAGAGAGGGGTTATAGTGGGAGAAGGGGGTTATACAGGGAGAATAGAGTTATAGTGGCAGAGGGGGTTATATTGAGAGAGGCAGTGTTCAGAGTGGGGGGTTTAAGTGTGGATGGGGGGTGTTCAGACTGGGGAAGCTGGGTTAGATTTAGGGTGGAGGAGAGGTGATTTAAGAGTGGGGGTGAAGGGACGAGGTTGCTGAGAGGGGTTTTATAGTATAGGGGAGGCACTGTATACTACCCAGGACACCTGGGCAGCACCCTATTCTTTACAGAAGACACCCAGCATTGCCTGCTGTGGGGGATGTCAACAAGCTTTCCTGAGAACTAGAAAGGCTATCCAACATCCGGGAAAGCTGGGTGATGTCCCATCCTCCTGGGTTTCTGTAGGATTTCTGTTTTTTTTTTTCAGGTTTCCGTTTTGGATTACGCCAGATTCGGTGGACTACGTCGGACCAGCATTAGATCTATTTCTTTAATAAAATGGTTAATGGCTGTTGTGGGAGAGTGTATTATTTAAATAAAATGGTTTTTTTCTGTTGTTTCTGTGTTTATTTTTTTTCCAGTGTTAGTAATGGAGGTATCTCAGACTCCTCTCCATTACTATTGCTCAGGCTTGGTGTCAGACAGAAGTGTTTCTTGTTATCCAAGATTGACACTTACCTCATGTCACTATTACCCCCGTATCCAATGCACCAGGGTACTGGGAAGAGCTGGATAACCATCAGAAATGGCATCATCTAATGTGATGATCCGTTTCTGGGGCATCTGCTGGCTAGGAAGGTACTGATATCCATGGATCTTCCTATCCTGATAGTATGAGGCTGCAGTTGTCAGTTTTACCATGGCTGGTTATGAAAAGGGGAGGGGGACCCCGCATAGTTTTATTTTTTTTACTGATTAATTTCTTTCTAGATTTTTCAATAAATGGTTAAAAAAAAAGACAACGTGGGATCCCCCATTTTCCCTAACTAGCCCAGCAGAAACCAGCAGTTGCGGCCTGACACTATCAGAATGGGAAGGTTCATGAATACTGGTTCCTTCCAGCCCTAAAAAACTAACCCGCAGCAACCCCAGAAGTAGACCATCATATAAGAGGCTCACTCCAGCTCTTCCCACTACCCTTGGTGCATTGGGTACTGGAGACTGACAGACTTCTCTTGATTATTATTACTGGGGCTTAGTGTCAGCCAGCTGTGTTTTTTTGTCACCCAAGGCTAACACTTAACCAAGACATTAACCCTATGACTTGGGGAGTTAGTGTTAGCCTTGGGTGACAAAAAAACACAGCTGGCTGACACCAAGCCCCAGTGATAGTAAGTCTGTCAGACCCCTGCATACCTAACCCTCGAATAAAATAAGAAAATAATCACTGCCGACCGTCCTCGTTGACCAATTAATACAATAAATGGATCGAATACTCGGCTGACATAGTCCAACACATCCAGCATAGTCCATAGGAGGAAAACTATAGAAAAATATAAACACTACAAAAAATATGTCAGTACCAAACTCCATTCCCTGCTCCTCCTGAACACCATGGTTGCCCCTAATCTTCTTGGTGTGCAGGCTGCACAATATGATCCAGGGGGGTACAGGCCACAGCACAATCTCTAGGTGGTTGGTTTTCTGTTTCCGCCCCCAGAAGATTGTGTCTGTAAGTTGTTGCCTGTACCCTGTCTCCCACCACTGCCCATACAATTGTGTTTTATGGACTAGGGCCAGCAAAAAAATATAACCCCCACCTATCATCCTATAAACCACCCAACACCTCCACCTATCACCCCATAGCCTCCCCCATCTCCACCTATTACCTCATAGCCTCCCACCTCCATCTACTACCACACAGCTCTCTTACATCCACCTGTCACCCGATGGCCCCCTCATCTCCACCTACCACCCCATAATCCCACCTATCACCCCATAGCCCTCTCATCCCCACCACATATCACCTCATAGACCCCCTCATCCCACTATGACCTCATGAAAAGTTTATACAGAGGTGGGAATGGATAGGGAGGTGCTGGAAAAGTGAGGACTCCAATATGTTTCTGTGGTAAATTTTACAGGGATGAGTTGTGGCTGGGAAAAGTCAGCATGGAGGTCTGGACTGGATGGAGAAGAAATGGAAGGTGAATTACTCCAGTCATAGAAGAAATCTCCTGTAAGTCAGTTATATGTCAAGAAACTGGTAAAAATAGTATCTGCCCCTATATGGTCAATCTATGGCCAGAATCTTGGTAGTAGTGGTAGCAATATAATTGTTTATATTCAGGCACGGTATGTTAGTACAGATGTAGCAGAGTTAAGCTTAACCATTTCTTTCTGTGTTAACTGTAGATAAATGTCAAAAAACATGAGATAACATTCTGGGCCGCGATATCATGGTGCATTATCTGGCAAGTTAATCTATGTTACATCTGTATTATTCACTCATTATGTGGGGGTGATATGTGGTCACGGTGTTGTGATTTTATTCAGTGACTATGTGGTGGTGATATGTGTTCATGATGTGGTAGCATTATTCAGTCACTATGTGGTGGTGTTATTCAGCAACTGTGTGACAGTATTATTCAGTCACTATGTGGTGGTGATATGTGGTCATGTTGTAGTGGTATTGTTTAGTCACTATGTGATGGTGATATGAAGTCATAGTGTGGCAGTATTATTCAGTCACTATGTAGTAGTGATATGTGGTGGTATTATTCAGTCACTATGTGGTGGTACTATTCAGTCACTATGTGGTGGTGATATGAGGTCATGATGTTGCGATATTATTTGGTCTTTGTATAGTGGTATCATTAATAGTATTGATCTTGGTATTGTGAGCTGCGCTTAGCTCTGAGACGTCATCTTGGCCCGTCTCGGGGGTTTCTCGCTTGGCTTTTTGGGATCGCCGTCCTTGGTAGAACAATCTTGGCACAAATATCTTCCAACACGGAGGAATGTTTCAAGCTGGCCTCAACCAGCTTTATTAAAGCACGACAGAAACAAACAATACAAATAAAAAAACGTCTGGCCACTGACTAAACACGTTAGTCCCTCTCTATACGTGGCCTGGACCTAGCGTCCAGTACCACCAACGCACCTCAGCACTCACCAAACAGTATAGGCTTCCCTCAGCCTCTTGGGGGCCAGAGCTCTCTCCTTAGCTCTGCTGCTCCAACCTCCAGGTAGCAGACCACGCCCCCCGATCACCTGTAGTTGGAGGGCTCTTATAGCCCTATAGGGACTGGCCCAAAACCTGGCCTGGAACGTGGGGACGGCCTCCCACCTAACGCTATGACCGTCCCAGGAAAGGAGACCCATACCTGGCCGCAAGGCAGCCATTCTAGCTACCTTTGTCAGTAACCTGTTGTTACTGACACCAATAAGTCTCCTTCCCCCACCGAACCCAGACATTCGGTGGCACGTTTGTAGAAGGTACCCTGCTGAATTCCACCTAGTGACAGAGACCTGTAACTGCACACGGTCACTATCCCACAGTATACTGCTTTGTTCAGTAACAGTATGGTGATAATATTTGCCGCTTGTATAGCGGTATTGTGTGGTGACTAGATCACCATTATTCAGAGGCGTCATCTATAAAAAAAATTGTCTTTATAGCTATTTGTATGGATTTTTTTCATATACAACATATTATTTGATATAAATACAACCTAACAGACCTTACTTAATGCACTGTTGTGTGTCACATTTGTGTTTTTTTCCCATTCCAGCTAGCTGGGGATGGTGCATGCAGCGTGCGTTGGGTTAAGGCCGGGATTCAAATTTTTTAGTGTGTGTGTCGGGGGAAGGGGGGTTAGCACCATTGGCCTTACTTGCCCAGGGCACTAAAATGCCTTGTCCCAGCCCTGCTCGCTGCAGGTTGAAATGATTCCATCAATATTTAGCATCTTGATTGTAACAAGGGCACATGACATTAGATGTAGACTGCACATGTTGCATATTTAATGTAATTGATATATTATCCTTTAAAATATTACATTACAGAACAAGCATATTACAAGACACTGTGATGACACAGACATTCAGGACACAAAAAGTGACCTGCGGTCATGTATGGCTGTTTACTGTTGAAAGCCTGTGAAACCATTGACCCCATAATTCACAGATGGCATATCCTACATGTAGTTTAACAGGATAATTATTTCACTGTGTATATCTTTTGTACGTGGTTCAATAGATATGCACTCCCACTTTTAGACTTATTTGTTCATAAAATATTCTGACCACCAGGGAGTAGGAGTTTAGGGGATTACTTTATCAGAGATAACCCCCTTCAGATTAGAGCTATTGCAACAATCAGCTGACTTGGATTTAGGTTTGACTTCATGGATGACTCAAGTTCTATCTAGAGCTCTCTCCCCTGCACCATTAGGAAATGTGGAGATGAGTTGTCTTCTTGAGACCATCCCTTAAAATGACCCATCACTCATGACAAGGACTACACAATAACATTCAGTACCCTTAAAACATGTTAAGGGGTACAGAGTTCACATTGACATTATGGTTTCCATTTTTAATGGATTCAGAGCACTTATAATGTAACCACATAGTGATAGATGCAAATTGATCCTAGTGACTTAAAATCAGATCGATAGGTTCCAATATTTTAGGTTTTCTTCTGCACACTGTTTTAAACATGCCTGGGATGGCCAAAATGTCATAGCTCACCTGTAGTATAAGGCTAAACTTCTAGATTGCATGTAGGATTTAGGGCCACATGTAGGTTACTATGGGCAAAAGAGTGAGTTTTAGACCTAAACAGTTTCATACATGTGGCCCTTAATGTATGGTTAAGTTGAGAAGTGGAATTTAAGAAGTCCTCTGGATTTTACTCTTTAACCTCAATGTGCTTTTTACTGTAGGGTAGTCCCAGATCACTACCCTTCAAGCAGTCTTCCAAGGCAATAGCTGATGTCCAAACAGTACAGAATGGAGAGGTTAAATGTGTATTTGGGCAGACTAGTTTTTGGGGCGGTCAGGGTTCTTGCAAGACAAGACTGTAGCAGAAGGTCAGGACATGTAGCAGACCAATAGCAAACTCAAGGGACTAGACAAAGTCAGAATTAGTAATCACAAATAAGCTCTAGTTTCTCCAATAAAACAACCAAGAGCAGGGAAAACTGAAAGGGGAGTGTCCCAACAAATAAATGCAGAAGTAACACTACTGGGACACATTTATGGCTTACAATGGTCCTTTAAGTCTGCTAGAACCAACATGCACACAAGGGGCAGCAGAGGACAAGATTGAGGGATGTGCCATCTACAACTGAGTGACCCTAGCAAAGCAGGCAAAATCCATATGGAGAGGTGAAGAGGTAGACAGATGCCATGGCTCATGACTCAAATCTATTCTAGAATAGAGAAGGTGATGAAAAATACAAAGGATCATCCACAAATTCATGGCAAAATCACAACTGAATGTGACCTTAGGATATGTTCCCAAAGGGTGCATGTTTGGAATTGCATAGGTCCTACAGGTAAATGGAACCATTTAACAACATGGCTTTAATCCAATATTTGGAGTCAGCAATCTATCAATTGGTTTGCATATCCCAGGACATGTTGACTTTGCTAAATGACACAACATGTGTGTTTATGAGGTCAACAGTAATGGTTGGGACATTACTGAGGCATTCCCTGACAATTATTTTCCCACAACAGGGTTACACAATGGTGGTGGAGTATATAACTAGCCCCATCAATATTAAGTAGTAGGAACATACCATGCTTGAGGGGATTAATAATCTCAATGCTCTTACACTTAGTAGCATGAGACCAACACTGGGAATCAGCTTGGAAGTAACTTTATAAAGAACAGATGCAAAACCACAGAATCCTCCGGACAACATAGCTGTAAAATAAAAGTATATGAAGCAAAGGAAGCTACTCTATTCAACAGATTGTAGCCAAAAAGTTGTTACAAGAGCAAAAAAGACAACATCAAAGTTTTAGTAAGATTCTGTGGGCATATACATCGAACCTAACAGAAATCGATTTCTAAAGCAATAGTATGCTGATTTATTCAAATGCATGCTGTTACAAGAGCTGGCTGATCAGGATGAAAAAAATATTATATGAATTGTCAGGAAACAGGGAAAAGAATATGTGTTTATTCAGAAACAGTGCCTCTCTTGTCCTTGGGATATATCTGGTATTGCAGCGAATGTTCATTCAAGTTATTGAGCATAGGCTACAATATCACACATAACCATGGAAGAGCAGTGCTGTTCTTGGAACAAAAGCATACTCTTGTAGAACTGTAGTTTAAAGACAAAGAAAAAAAGGAGGCACAGTCTCATCCACTGACATGGTTAGAAATGGGGAAGTGTCAATTTCAAGCATCCAAGCAGAAATTCAAGCAAAGGTAAAGAAAAAAATAAAGCACCAGATCCCCCCTAGAGGCTAGTCAGAGTAAGGTAAATTTTATAAAATTGTGACATATTTACATGGAGTGCTTCCCCCAGTTTAAGGCCTGGCTCATATCAGTTTTGTGCTTTCAGTTGTATGCTCTGTTTGGGAGAGAAAAATGAAAAAAAAAGGATGCCAATCATTTCTATGGAGTTTTTAAGCTCTCAGTTTGCATCAGTTTGGCTCTGTTCCATCAGATTTTCGTTTTTTTTACTTAAAAAATAGCGGGGTCTGCTGAGCTGTAGCTTCAGTTAAAAAACAGAAATTGATGGAATCGACCCCTTCGCTTTTTTTTTACATTGATGTCAATAGTGAGTGTATACTAATGGATAGCTATCCATTTGCATCCGTTTGGCGGAACCATTATTTATTCTGCCCATGTGAGGGTGTCCGTTGCTTCCTTTCACAATAGTTAACCCAATGCAGATGTGCACCAATGTCAGGAAGAGCCGATGCCCACTCGAGGTTCAACGGTCTGACTTGGGGTGTATTTGTGACGTTGTGCTCCACCTTAGGGGTATGCAAGATCAGCCAGATACAGTTTCACAGTTAACCCCTGTCCACATGGACACAGGAAGACCCAGAGAGTACAAGAGGATACCCCACTCGCCCACAATTCTGAACAGTTGGGAGAGATATGTTTACCTACACCGGTGAAACTGAACTTTGCTAGCCTGGTAGACTGCAACAACTTCCTCGTTAATTATAAGCCTGGTCCATTACAGACTCAGTTTCCCATTTCTCCCTGCCCATGGGTCTTACAAATGAGGGAGTGACAGCTATGTGTGTGGGGCGCTTTCATATTTAAAAATATCAAATTAAGATGTGTCTGTAACGTATGGTTATTCCATAATTCTTTATGAAATCCCAACTCTGCTGTGACTCGTCCATCTCTTTGAACCACTTTACATCTCTCTCTAACTACATTTCTCATTGCCTGGGTCTCCAATGTGTCTGTGAGGAACCTGTGAAAATTGGTGATAGCCTTTTTGAAGCAGGATCACATGCTAAGACTCACTTCCTATCTGAGGGAGCAATTTGTTTCCCCTGAGCTCTCAGGATCCAGTGATCGAGCTGGAACAAATTATATTTCATGACATCACAAACAGGTTTAGCACCATTTTTTTAAAAATTTCTTTAAATTATAGTAAAATATGTCACTGAATCTTTTACAATAAAAAAACACATGAAAATTGGGACGTACAAATTTTGCTTAAAAACCATGGCAAAAACACTGTAAACATGATATATGTGAAAACAACCTTACTGGTCTAAAAGACCATAACATTTTTTAGTAAAAATTAAAGAAAAGTCAAGCTTCTATAAGAAAATACAGTCTATATTAAACTTTCATGACCATAATGATACATAGCACGAAAGGCTCTGAAAATTCAGGTGGGTGGGTAAGATATTTATTTTTAAAGTCAAAGGACAATATGTAAAAATGGGTCTGCGACATTTTTTGTGTGTACTTTGTGCCAAACAAATCTTCCTACTCCTGTTCTATAGATGCAGGAACTGTCGTACGCCAGAACTTGGCACAGTCTGTACCAAACACAACACTTTTGTGTCGTACAATGCACCAAAAATGCGCCAAGGTTTGGCACAAAACTGTTGTACAAAACCATATCGGTTTCAAAGCGGCATGGCAGAGACTACTTCTGGCGTAGTACTATGAGATACTTTCATACATACTGTCGGATTGGACACTATTAAAAACAGAGGTAGAATTGGCGAGGCGGCGCCAGGTTGATACATGTCTCCCAATTCTAAGGCCGAGTGCACACAACTGAATTTTGCATCGAAATACGTGTGTAAACCACATGTATTAAGCTTTCTATTGTTTTTGGTTGGGATTTTTATGGCAAAGTCTTTATCTATATACACTTATTCTTTCATCAAAGGACAGAGAAACATCAAGTACATCAATTTCCCATATATAGTACTGCAATATACACAGGATTTAGTCTTTTTTCTTTTTTTTAGATCCGATTTTTGAGGTTTAGGCATCTGCATTCCCACCAAAAAGACTAAATTGAGCAGATTTTCCTAATGCATTCCCCATATGTGAAAAATCTGCCCACAATTAATCACGTTAGACTCAGATACATTGATATATGGATGCAAAAAAACAGATTTACGCCGATGGGCTGAGGTCCCTGAGTCCATCTGAATTCAAGTGTACCGAGAGGAGTTAGACTACAAACAGAGAAAGCAGCCAAACATCACGTTATAATCCGGAACAAGTATCTCGTCCTTACTGAATTAAAGGGACTTTAGACTGAAATATTACCCCCCGAAAAGAAAATATTTTGTGTCTGTTTCTTCTCAAAAGAAGAGTACACTGTCTTCCAGAAATACGCTTATACTTGTATAATATACAAATTTACTGATGTTTCACCTATGACAGTTAACCCCTTAAGAACACAATCAGTTGGGAACTGCATGACAGAGCCCAACTGACACACTGTGTTTTCAATTAGTAATAAATAGTGATGAGCGATTGTGTCAACTATCATTATCGAGGCGATAGTCGATATCGTCAATTATCATGCCGATAGTCGATAACAGATTATCGCCGATGACCATTAAAGTCTATGGGAGAGGAACAACAGATTCATTCTTACACCCAAACAGGGGAGGAGAAGCTGGAATTAACAGCCACAACAGTAAAATGGATACGTACTACATCTTAGGCAACACACTTAGGTTATAAAAGTCACAAAAAAAAAGGCACAGACCATTCACTATCCCTGTCTTGTACCACAGCATGACCCTTAAACCTGCATGACCCACAAATTAAGAAGTGCCAGAAGGCAGTATTATTTGAACCATCATTTTAGTTGAACTGGACATTGACTATCCCTGTCCTGTACCACAGAATGACCCTTAAACCTGTCTGACCCACAGATTAAAAAGTGCCTAGAAAAGGAGTCTTTGAACCACCATTTTAGTTGAACTGGACATTAATTATACCTGTCCTGGACCGCAGCATGACCCTTAAATCTGCATGATGACAGAGGTAAAACTGCTGGATGCAGGTTGCATTAACAACTGAAGAACAGATTGGCGATGCTGTTCGTTACTGAGATTCACAGGGCCCTGACCCAGCAATGACAGGTCTGACGGTCCTGCAACCGACGATCCGCTGGCTTGCGTGTTGTCGCCAGCACTGGAAGGAGCACCTTCCCTCGTACCTCTACCTCCATGTCCTACACCCTTCTTTACTCACTTACCACCTGCAGTTCACTCCATGTTCAGAAATCTAAAAATGTTAAAGGTACGGAAGAGTTATTGACAGTCTCTTATTGAGAAACTGTACTGCAAAGACGGCAAATCACAGGTATTCTTAAATCCCTCTAATTTCCAACAGCCAACTAGAATTAGAAACAGAATTGTTTCTATCAAATATCTGTGAAATGCGGTCTGGTGGAAGAACCATAACACAAACTCCACAGCGTTCTTCCTTCAGTCCCTGAGATTTACACCTGCCCAGTATGATTAGCAGTTGAGAGTTTTCAACAAACTATCGTACAAATGCATGATTAGCGCCAAACTGAGACGCACTGAGTGAAATAGAAGTATTAAAAAGTTATATGGATTAATATGGCGGCCTTCGCACCACTGACTACAGGCGTAATTTACTATCAAATATGTATAACACAATATGCGTACAACTGAGCTCTCTGCGCCAAACAGACGCACGGACTGCAATAAGAGTATTTAAATGTTATATGGATTAATATGGCGGCCTTCACACCACTGACTACAGGCGCAATTTACTAGGAAATATGTATAACACAATTTGCGTACAACTGAGCTCTTTATGGCAAACAGACGCACAGACTTTGATAAAACTATTTAAAAGTTATAAGGATAAGTTATGTCGGTTTTTGGGAACACTGACATGCAGTGATTGCAATAGAACTGGAAAAACAGGGACAAGTTCACCTCCTATCAGAGGTCTGCTGGCCCAAAAAATTGGTAAAAAAACAATTATTTTTACATTCAAGATCACAGAACACACTGAGCTGCAAAATATCTCCCTTCCTTTCAAAAGCCTCTCCTGCTGTCAACCCCTATCCTCCCCCGCAGCCTCGCTTAACACTTTCTCTAACTAAATAAGAAGTGAAATTCTCTAATCTAACTCTATTCTAAGCTGTAGGTAGGTGGATGGTTTTCAGAGCTGTTAGATCAGCTATTGGTTTAAGCACAGACAGACACGTCCTTCTGTGAAGTGGCATAGACAGAGAATGAGCTCAAACAGGAAATGCAGTTGCATAGATAAAACGAGGTCACGTGATTTTTGCAGCCAATGAGATCCATGCACCGCAAAGTTGTGACTTTGTACATCCTCCTCACCCCTCTCTATCCTCGGAGATGATTGGCTGGCCGCAAAATGACAGGAAACGCTGAAAATGGCGCGATAGTAATAGATTATCTGTAAGATTGTCACATGATCGAAAATTTCCGATATGCCTAAAAACCGTGTCGATTTCAACTTTTGTCGATAATATCCCTAGCAATAAAGTTTGGTCCATACAAACATACAAAAATGTTGAAAAATTTTTCATTTTTGAAGTTCAAAAATGTTTGCATGTAAGAAAGATAGTTATTCCACACAAAATAGTTTATAACTAGCATCTAAAATTTGCCTACTGTAGGTTGCCATCATTTTTTAAATGTCTTTTAATTTTTTAATTATATTAGGGGGCTTAGAAATTTAGTAGCAACTTCTCACATTTTCAAGAAAATTTGCAATACAGATTTTTTTAGGGACCAATCAAGTTCTGACATGAAGTTTGTTAACCCTCTAGGTGTTTTGTAGGAATTAAAATAAAGTGGACGTGAAATTTCAAAATGTAGCTTTTTTAAGCAGATTTTAAATTTTTATCCATTATTCTTTGGAACACGGTAGATGTTACCAGGGAAACACAACTTGATATTGATTCCACCAATTCTGCTGTTTTTAAAGACATCACATATGTTGCCCTAGTGCGCTATTTGACTCAACCACAAGCCACAGAATAGAAGGAGCACCTACTGGATTTTGAGGTCTCATTTTCACTAGGATATTTTTTAGGCGCCATTATAGGTTTGCAGACAGTCTTATTTTGGAAACTACACCCCTTAAAGAATATATCCAGGGGAGTACTGAGTATATCGACCCCACAGATGTTTCACAAATTTTTTTGTGTTAGGCTGTAAAAATGAAAAAATTAATTTTTTTCAGTAATAGTTATTGTAGTTTTAGCAGAAAAGGTATCATTTTCATGAGGAATCCTGGAAAAAAGAGAATGCCAAAATTTGTTGCGAAATTTCTTCCAACTTTGGCAATACCCTACATTTAGGTGTAAGCTGCTGTTTGGGTTCATGACAGGGTGAACAAGAGGGGGAGCGCTATTTGGCTTTTGGACACAGATATTGGTTGGTGCCATATTGCATTTGCCCAACCCCCAAAGTTTTAGAACAAGTAAAACCTTCCAGAAGTCACCCCATTTTGGATTCAATAATCCTCATGGATCTCATCTAGGGGAGTATAATGCATTTTAGGCCCACAGGTGTTTCACATTTCTTTTAGCATAGCCCCGAAAAATGTGGAAAAAAAACCCTGCAATTCCGCTGTTGTTTTTTGGGCTTAATTTTTAAAGCATTCGCTGTATGGTATAAGTGGCAGGATAACTTTATGCTTTCGGTACAATTACAACTATAAATATATTTTATACAGTTTTTTATGCCTTTCTACTTTTACAAAAACATTGTTTTTATGTCGTCATAGTCTGACAATCATAACTTTTTTATTTTTCTATATATGGAGCTTCTTGTGAGATGAGTTGATGTTTTATTGGTACTATTTTGGGATTCATATGACGCTTTGATCGCATTTTTATCAAAGATTTTGGGAGGCAGGATGAACAAAATACAGCAATCCTGGTAGTGTTTTTTATTTAAATTTTCTATAGCTCTCACTAGCAGAAAAAAAGACATTTTAACTTATCAGTGTTAGGGGTTCCCCCTACGCCACCAACACCCCCCCCCTTTTCCCCCCCCCTTTTTAACCCCACGCTTGAGGCCACTACCACGTCCGTTACAGTTCGTTTTGGGCCCATGGATTGCCAAGGTGCCTTCTGAGCGTCTCTGTCTCCCATGGGGGGCCCAAATCAAACAGATCCTCACAAGCGCAGCACTTAAACCAGCTGTCCTATATGCAGCGCTTCTCGCTACTCAGCAGCACGTGGGGCCCCGGGGGGCTCCTTCTTGGCAGCCGGTCCGGGATGTCCCCGTTTCTAAAACCCGGGTTTTCCATGCCAACGAAGTTTTGATGGGGACCCAAAAGCCTCGGGCTTTCTCACCCATGTTCCATCCCGTGGAATTTTGGCTGGTCATTCCTGTCGGAAAAAATCCAAAGGTGGCCACGGGTCAGTCCCTCTCCGGGAAAGCCCTGGGTGGGAGACTCACTCTGGGACCGGGCATCCGGGGCCCCTGTATTTGTGACATTCCTGCGGATTTCCCCCACATCTTCGAAGAGCCTGCCCCCGCTTTTCGCCGAGACCGCATTGTTGAATTCCCGCAAGGGGGAAATCCTCTTTAGGTGACTATGCGGCAAATTTCCCCCACTAGTTGGAGCTGGCTTGGAACATGCAGGTTTTTGGGGCCCCCATTAAGAAAGGCCCTCCCGCCCAATTTAAGGGTGCTCTCTCCACCAGGGGCCCCCCTCTTCATTAAGCGACTATCCACCCGGCACCCCGGTTGATATAAAATTTTTTTTCGGAGAGACGTTTGGAGCCCGCCAAAGCTTTAACCCAAACCCAAAACTCGTCTACCCCGCTTTCGCCGGGTGTTTTTTCGGCCTCCACTGCCTTCTTCAGTGCCCATGGGGAAAAGGCCATGAAGTGGGGCAAGCCCACCTGACTCCGCAAGAATTGACTCACAAAGTGAGGGGGAAACTTGCCCCTATGTGCAGCCCCGAAATTCCCAGGGGTTGCCGCTCCTCCCCCAAGTCCGGAAAAGCACGACCCAGACTTCATGGGGGAGGCGTCCCTGGTGTGGGGAAACCTCTCCAACTCTTGCTGCCAGTTTTGGTCCAACCAAATTTCCGGGTTCGTTTAAGTGGCTGCCCTTTTTGGATTCACTGCCGGGAATTTTAGGAGCGCTTTTGGGGACCAGTATTATCTCTCGGGGGTCCCTTAGACCAACCCTTGGGCATCCGTCCGTTAGTGGCGAATCGAGTACTCCCTCCTTTTTTCCCGACTGAAACGTGGGCTTACAAGTCAGAGCTTTAACAAGGAGAAATTGCATTCTTCGTGCAAAACCCGCTCTTTCCCCAGCTGCCCCCCTGGGGCTTCCATGGTTGCAGTGTCACGCCCCTATGCTCGACTGGAAGACGGGAGAAGTTTTGCGTTGGGGTCGAGATTTCCAGTCTGGCTGCCTATCGGCACCTCGCCGGGTGCGCCCCATTTCTCCACAGCCTCCTCTCAAGCCCTTACCAGGCTTGCCACCACCGTGTCAAGATTCTCGAGACGTCTTCTCTGAGAAGCAGGCAGACACTCTACCTCCCCATCGTCCCTACGATTACCCTATAGACCTACTGCCTGGGACTAGTCCACCCCGGGGTAGTGTCTACCCACTCTTGGTGCCTGAGACCCAGGCTATGTAGGCCTACATTAAAGAAAACTTACAAAAGGGCTTCATCTGCAAGTCTACTTCTCCAGCAGGTGTCGGATTCTTCTTTGTGGAGAATAAGGATGGTTCCTTATGTCCCTGTATCGACTACCGCGGTCTCAACAAGATCACGGTCAAAAACTGGTATCCTTTACCATTGATTACTGAACTCTTCGATCGTCTCCGCAGAGCTAAAGTCTTCTCCAAGTTGGATTTGCGGGGGGCGTATAATCTCATCCGGATCCGAGAGAGTGACGAGTGGAAGATGGGCTTCAATACTCAGGCACTTCGAGTATTTAGTGATGCCCTTCGGCAAGGTACTAAGGAAGGGGCAGAGCTTAAATAGGGTCAGCGCCCGGTGAGACCAATCACCGGCGCGCTGTCCCTTTAAATTTGCCTGTAGTGCACTAGGGGCGAGCACGCACCTGGCCGGCAGCAGAAGCGCGCACCGCGACGGAAACAGGAGCGTGGCGAGGTAAGTGGGACTCAGAGCTGCCAGAGCGCCCGCGGCCCGAGTACCGAGTACCGGGCAGCGGCGCCGGCTGCAGCTGCAGCGGTGCGGGTGTGCCTGCGACTCGACACGGGGATCGCAGGGACACCCATAACATTCAGCAGGCTTACAGCGATACCAAACATATATTTTTGTAATGTTTTTGCATCACCATAGTCAGAGAGCAATTTTTTTTTTTTCTGTGTACAGAGCTGTGTAAGGGCTTGTTTTTTGCGGGATGAGTTGATGTTTTTTGTGGTAACATGTCTTTAAATCCATTTTTTGGGAG